>WBMY01004179.1:0-35982 GCA_013397315.1 Donacobius atricapilla | reverse complement strand
GTGAGGGAGAAAGGGGAAGGGGAAGGGGAAAGGGGAAGGGGAGGGAGCGCTGCCCGCCCAGGGGCGTCCGAGACGGGCTGCGGGGCAGGCAGCGGGGCATCCCCTGCCGGGGCCGCCTCAGCGGCACCTGCTGGGGTTTGGAGGGCAGGGAGAGCCGCGGTGCGGGATGCGTAAGGCACGGAAGGGTCCCGTGGCGCGGGCAGGCAGAGAGGTGCGCCCCCGCGACAGAAGCGCCAGTGCCGTTGCGGCGCGTTCGGGGAAACTTCGTGCGCGGGACCTCGGCTTCTCCTTGTTCCTAGAGAGCACCAGGACGCCTGGTGTCGCTCCCTTCGCTCACCGAGCGCTGCCAGGCTGAGCTCCGTGAGGGTCCGAGCCCCCCGCCGGAGGCTGTGGGCTCCCCGCGCTGCCAGCGGCCGCAGCCGCCTGCGCCCGGCCCCGCACATGCCTCGCGGGCGGCCTGATGGCTCTATTAGCCAGCGACAGCCGCGGGTGAGCCGCGCTGGGTGATAGGAGGAGGGCGGCGGAGGGCAGAGCAGGGTAGAGACTTCTCGGGAGAAGTCACCTGGAATTCCCCCTCTGGAATGCTGGGCACCACAGGGTGAGCCTGTCAGGAGAGAAAGAACAAACCACTCTTGGGCCCGTCCGACGCGGACGATCCAGCGCGGGGAGGGAGGCGGTTTGCCTCATAAAGTAAGGGTGTGCTGAGCAGAGCTGGCAGGTGTGTAGTCAGCCCACCCTTCGCTGCCAGATCCCGTCTCCCAGGCCACACGGTGCTTGCTGGGCCCGGGGACTCCACTGAGCCCCTGCTCCTCCCGTGGCACCCTGCAAACTGGAAGTAGGTCAGCAGCTTTTCAAGCAGGCAAATGGCATTGGCCTGTGACTGGGGAGTCAGGATGGACCTGGCCTGTGCAGGGGAAATTATCGCTGCTCCCAGGTGAAGTCTCTCTTGTGGTTCAGGACCAAGTGAGGAAAAGCAGCACTGAGGTGCGGAGAGTTTGAGGCTGGGGATTACACTGTCGCTTGGGGCTGCAGAGGTGTAGGCAGCCTGGGAGGCATGGCCAGGCTCAGCACCAGAGAATGCTGATCTTGACAGTCTCTCCTTGCCCTCCTGCCTTTCTCATGTCCGTGTATTTCTGAAATCTTTAGCGCACTTTCTGCCTTCTACTCTGTCTCATATCCACTTCTCTCTGTACCTTTCCACTCTGTAAACTGAGATGTGTGTGCCCTCTAACCCACTAAAAAGAGCAGAGCCATGGTATGACGCCTTGCCATGGTGATATTATGGCTCTAGGAAGCCCCTGGCAGGTGGCTTTAATCCCTGGTACTCACACCAGCTCCAAAGCATGGAAGGAGGAGACCTACACAATCCATGTTAAGGTTTCAGTGGAAATGACTGCAAAAGTAAGCCCTGTGCTGTTGTTGACTTCAATTACAGCACCCTGGAGCTGTAGAAATCACTTCTCATCTGCCACTGGATCTCTGACTCCGGCTGTGTGTATGAATTTTAGAAGTGCTAACCAGAAACATAGCATAGGAGAACCTCAATGTGCACCTGCTAGCTAGTATTTTTATAGTTTTTCATCATGTAAGCTTTTAATGTATGTGTAATGAAAAATGTGAAGTAGTTCTGTGTGGTCATACTTATTTTGGCGCCTCTTCACTGATCGCTGACCAGTTTCTGACTTCTAGCCTACTGTCTCATCACATGGGAAATGTTTTAACTTATTTTATCCACTCTTGGGCAGAACAGCCAAACCTTAACAGGATAAAATATTTGCTTGTATTTCCTGTTTGAGGAGCTCTCCTTCTTCAGTTCCAGGTCTCCTGGACGGTTTGCTCATCCTCTGTGTGATGTCGGAATGGACTGCACTGGAAGCAGTTGTTGCATCACCAGCTCTGCATTGTGGCTTTGGGCTTTGGGAAGTGCTAACAGAAGTATCAAAGGAANTGTGTAGAAATACCATATAGGGACATTCCTGTCCTTTTTCCTGCGAGTGGCAGAATAAGACTGGAGTTTCTGGGTCCATTCTTCTCCAGTCTCTTGAAAAGGCAAAACTGGCAAGTCCCAGAGGTCACCAAGTGTAACTTGTGTGATTGTGCCTCTGTGGCCCTGTACCCATTTGGCTACCCTGGGTCATGGTATGTGTTTGTGTCCGGGATGGATGAGGAGGGCAGAGCCTTTTCCTCCCTTGTCTCTTTCCTCCCACTGCCACCGGGAATGGACTCTCATGCCTGAGGTACATCCAATCTCACCAGCTCCTCTGTGTGCTGACTGCACAGAGTAAGGGCTCTGGGGCTCTTCTCTCTGTGCAGAGCCAGGGACCAGATTTCTAGATAATAAATGTTGTTCCAAGATCCCCTGCCTCCAGCCTCTCCTATGCACCTGCACCTTAAAATTCTTAATTCTAATATAATGATAAATAGCCCTTGCCCTTTTCATTTGGCACTTTTATTTCAGTTATTTATTTATTTATTTAATCTTGGACTGTCATTATTTTCTAGTGACTTTTTTGTGTGCCTAAATTGTAGCCACACTCATGAGGTCTTTTGAAGTCCTTGCCTTTTAAAAAAAAAAAAAAAAAAAAAAACAAACCCCCCAAAAACCCCCAAACCAACTCTGGTATGCTTTTTTTTTTTTTTTTCCCTTGCCACTTCTTTTCTTTTTTAAAGGCCATTTACGTTATGATTAAATGCTGTCTTGGAAAAGCAGAACGAAAGTCGTTAATCTATATAGATCTTCAAAGAATCGATACATTTGGGACTTCTGTAGGATTTGTTACACTCCATTTTGTTACAGTAGGCAGCTCGTCTGGATTTGGGCACATGTGTTTCTCTCCCTCCCCTCGCCCTCCCCCTCGCCTTCCAGCTTCCCCCCCAAGAGTGAAAATAAAGTAAAAGGTCTTTCATGGTAAACAAAACCAGCTTATTCTCCACATAGAACACATGAATAGCTGGAAAAAAAAACTTACAATAAATGGTGCATTTTTTTCTCTGCTGGGTATAGCATTCAAGATCAGTCCAGTATTCAAGAAGCAGTCCATTTTTTGCTCAGCAAGAGAGTTTAGAAAAGAAGCGTGGGGTCTATTCAAGGATCTTTTCCCCCTTCACAATTGCTGGGCTTTATGAAACCTATCTTCCATGCCTTGTCAGAGTATTTCTGGGGACCAATTAGTGCTTTGTTGCAAGGCTTCTTTGCTGAATCTTTGAGCAGCAAGAAAAAGCTCTCTTGAGTCTCCCCTTATTTTGACTATTTCAGTCATTACTCAGTGTAATAATTAATATGACAACTGGACGCTAAAGTTTGTATAGAAACACCTCGGCTGCAGGAGAGAGCGTGCAGTGGGTGGTAACAAGCTACAGATCAGACTGAGAAGCCACACACACAAGGAAGGGGGAAAAAAGAGAGGGAGAGAGAATAATGAATGAAAAGAAAGAGAGAAAGAATGAAGATAAATAAATAGTTGGTGTGGCCCGAGGAAACATAATACAGACTTGGAAGGAAAAAAAAAAAAAAAAAAAAAAAAAAAAAAAAAAAAAAGGCACTTAGAATGGAATGTGGGGAGGATCAACCCCAGAGAGGTAAATTTATTTTGAAACAGTTTCCATGTGAATATAATTTTGAAAATTTGCTACTTTCAGAAGTGAGGAAAGTGGTTTTCTCCTGAAAAGGCAAGATGTTCCTTCAGGTAAGTAATTTTTACGGACCGTGTGTTCGCACTTTTGCATACTTGATAAAGTTTAATGCCTCCTCCTAAGTGTCCCTTTATGGAAATAAGAACTTAACCATGAAACCTTATTCTTGAGTAATTGTTGCCTATCCTGCCCAGGATGGAGGAGGCTGGTTGTTGGAGTAAAAAGCTCGAGTTTTCTTGGTGTATAGTCTACAACAGGAATAAAGCCTGTGCCCCAATGAAGAATTAAAAATGACATTTGACCAGGGCCACTGCTGAATTCTCCTCGAAAGGCGTCTTGGGAGGAACACTCATCACTTTGCAGACATTTCTTGTGCTGCCAATTAGGGCATAATAAATAATTAGAGGTTTTAAGCATATTAGATACAGCTCATGCTAATGAGCTACATCAGGTCTTCTGCTAACCTGAAGTGACAGTTTGCATATAGGGCTGNGCCCCGTCCCGCTCGCCCCTCCGCAGCTCCCGCGCGTCCCGCCGGGCCCTGCCCTCCGCTGCTCCCCGGCCCTCCGCGCCCGCGGAGCGGAGCCTTCGCTGCCGGCTCTGCCGGGGGGCCCCATGGTGCGGCCCCGAGCTGGGTGTCCGTCACAGCCCCGGGGGATAAATCACAGCGGGCCGCCCTCCCGCATACGCCCAGCGCCCCTTTTTGTAGAGCTAACTATTTTGGATGGGGGGTGGTTGGTTTCCGGCTCCTCCGGAGCGGTGGTCTCCTGGCAGGAGGGGAAGGAGAGGGTTTGGGTGATGCCTGCGCAGGCTGGGAAGCGGATCCCTCGCTATTCCCGGGGAGAGCTGGCAGCTGGGACAGCCGGGTCCCCACTCCCCCGACCGTCCCTGCCGTGAGGACACAGTGCCACCTCCCGGCCAAGCGCGCCCAGGAGTGAAGGAGCCAGGGAAATCTGGGGAGCGAGGGACGGATGGATGGGGGGCAGCCTTGAGGTCTCGGGGAGCCAGGCGCTGCAGTAAGCCGGGGATATGGCTGCGCGGCTTTGCTAGCACGATGCAAAGGGAGGTGCGAGGAAATGCTGCCTGTATGGAGTGTAAAGGAGAGGTACAGCACCCTGAGATCTCTGGTAAATGCACACATGATATCGATAAGGGGGATGTCCCCTTGCCATGCACACAGACACAAACCACCTAAGATACTCATGGAATCCTCATCTGGGAATTTGTTCCATCAGCTTCTGTTTCCATTAGAAAATCCACCTTTCATTACTCACTGCTTCCTCACATGCACAGGGACATCCTGAACAAGCAGGGAAGGCAGGGAGTCGCAGGCCAAGGATAGGCCCAGTGTCCTGGCACAGGAAGGAACATCCTCACCCAGACGCAAAGACTCACACTCCAGGGAAGCTGCCACTCTGCAAATGGGCGGCAAAGAGCAGTCTGAAAAGCAGCCCAAGTCTGTGCCCCTTGAACTCGCATTGTGCTGGCCAGGGGAGCCTGCCAACTTCAGTGCAAAGAGCCCTGTGAGCTGTTACTGAGAGCACAGCCAGAAAGCATTACATGTGGTGTATGCATGTATGTGTGTGTACCCAAAGAAAGTGCGTTTTGGATGGAGAACACACATTTTTAGGCAAAGGCAAGGTGGGACATCAGTGCATATCTGCATATGGTTGAAAGGAGAGGGGTTGCGTGGTGCTGCAGCAAAAGCCCAGAACAGGACCAACAGACTTAAAGCCCAGGTGCTCACACCAGCCAGGGAATTAGGCACACGAGGGAACTTGAAACCCAAGTGGGAAAACCTGGCTGGCAGTTTCACTGCAGGGGGATGAACCCATGCTTGGTACACTGAAGTAGTACTTCAAAGAGGACAGGGAAGCTCCAGCAGTTTGGACTCTGAAATGGCCAACAGATGCTGACGCAACTGCATATTCCTAGAGTAACATCACTGGGCACACACATACACACCCCCACACACCACTTCACTCCAAAACAAGAGAATTTGGGAATTCCTCCTGGCAAGATGGAGCTTTGTTCCCTCCAGCCAGTGCCTTTTGCTACCAGGCGACCTCTGACAGTGCAGACTGATTAAACAGTGAACTGGTGGCAATACACTGGTGATATTATTATGATTGTGTAACAACAGGGGTAAGAGATAATCTTGCAAAATAAATACAAAAAAGAAGAGGTAGGAGGCAAAATAGATAATTACACAGATTGGGCATGGAGCAGTATTTTGGGCAATGGATATTTCACTTTGTCTTGCCATTACCGTTGGGTAGAGTGTACATATGTAAGAAAAGGGATGGAGAAAGGGAAGGAACAAAGACCAAAAGCATGTAAAAGCCACAAAGAAGTAAAAGAGAGATAAAAGATTAGTGCAAAGAAAAGAAATAAGGAAAGAAAAAGGAAGGCAAAACCAGAGGAAATAATAGTTTATCTCATTGAAAAATACACCAGATGACAAGGCATGGTGTGTGGGGAAAGGAAACAAGACTAGTTGCTGGAGTCTGTCTTGTCCTGCACGGGGCTATAATCAGACTTGTCACCATCCTCATCTCACTGTTACCTTTTTCCAAGGTGGCCTTCAGTCTCCGTATCATGGATAGGGCTGTGCCTTGTGCTGCAAAAACACAGGACACAAAATATTGGCTACTGTAACAAATTGATTGTCTGAGTAGTTAAAAAACTGGTAGTTTTTCTACTGCTGGCAATTACTGGGGATACTTTCCCCTTGTGCTCTGCCTTTTCTTGCCCCATCCTACTGCCATGTGAGCAGGGTCCTGTGTGTTTAGTGTGCATCACATTTGGCTATCTTGACCTGTTAGTCCATACCACAGGATTGCTGATCACTTCAGAAATAACTTTCTATCCCTACAGGCAGTTTCAGGATGCACAAAGAAGCAACTCTTCTGAAAAGAGTATGTATCTACAACCAAAACACTGAGTTACTTCATATGCATTTTATATAATTGATAATTTCAGTGGGATGGAGTCTGACTCCACAGTCATGGGATCCAACACAGATTTGGACTCACTACCATGAAAATGGCTCCACTCAGTTTCCACACTGTAAGGCTGCTGGGTTTTGTACATTTGAACAATTTACTTTGCTAAGTAAGTCTTTGCTAGTGTTCACCACTAGTACATGCACAGGTGTGTGTAGTAGAGCTTCCCTCAAGGACAAAATAACTGTAAAGAGAATTTATCTTCATCATGAAAATAGAGCAAGATTACCTGCCTTGGCACAATTTGTCTCTGCAATACTTCATCTTCCTAAACAGCAAGATAGATACTTGCCTAGTTGCTTCATTTTTTTCACCTGCCCCCTGATATTGGGCTACAGCTCTCTAATTTCCTTTACCCGCTTTGGTGACTCTCATTAAGCCAAATCTGGGCTCTTTCATATCAGTACTTTACTAACCTTTCCTGAAATCATTTATGCGTCCCACCCTGTTCCTCTTGTGCTTTCCACAGCTGAAACCATATGCAAGCACACTTGCATCATCTGCAGTTCTTCTACTACATCTTCCTGCCCTGGAGCTCTGACCTACTCTTTCCTGCTCCTTTTCTTCCTTTACCTTCTTCCCTTTCCCCATGCTCAGGCTCATATTCCAGTGTGAGGTTCATGCACTTAACTCCTATCTCATACTTCCCTTTTACTGGGGGTCTCTCCAGCGTCCAGTGAGTGGAGTGGTGTCTCCTGCTTTCTGACCTCTTTGGAAGCAGCCCCAGAGGCCCTACTAAAGTATTAAATCCTTTGGCTGCTGTGGCTTGCCAGAGCCTTCCGTGCTGACGTTTGACATCCAAAGAACATATCCTGGAGAACGTCTGATGTCTGTTCAAGGGGACTGACCCCGATGGGAAACCCACCCGAGGCTGAACACGCAACTGCAGTGGGAAGGAATGGGCCGGAGGCTGAACTGAAAACGATGCGTTGATGTGAAAAAAATGAAAACAGCTGATGCTGATCAGGAGGAGGAAGGTTGTTAATTCAGAACACGCTGCTCCTCCACGTGTGTGCAGATAGAAACAATCTGCTGGAGAGCCGCTGCACACAGGTGTGGGGCTCACAGGGGATGGCCAGCGTGGAGCGGCTGGTTCATGTGCCAGGGGTGGGTGGGGTGGGCGTGCAGGGAGAACGCCCCCTTGGCATGCTGTCCAGGGGAGGGAGCTGGGGAAGGGGTTGGCTTTGACTTGCTAGCTCCACTTTAAATACCTTTGCACAGATCTCTGACCACTGCAGTTAAGTCTTCACCTGCTTTAGTGAAGAAGCCTCCCTGTGTGGGCATTGCTGCCTCTGCAACATGGACTCACAGCATTACAAAATGAATGGCGCCTCTTTCCAGGTAAGTGATAGGGTCTGTGACTGCTTTTTGCAGAGGTGGAGGGGTGTCCTGCCTCACTCCCGTGCTCCTATGCTCGTCTTACAATCTCTGAGAGGCAGTGTGACCCAAGAGGGGAAGAATCAAGGTGGCCTGTTGTGATGCTTTGCAGTACCTGAACAATTTTGGCAGCCCCCATACTTGTCTGCTGTTAATTGTGCTCACAAAAAGGCAGTGAGAATGCACACAAACATTGCAACAGTTTTCTTGCATACATGGCAGAAAGACAAAGAATCAGGAACACCAGAAGCTTATTAGAGCTCTTAAACATGTATGATGAAAAAAGCTGTCTTCTTTTGTTAAAGGTAAACAGATTAAGCTATGTTCTTTTCTGGTGGAGCTTTTGGTTAAATTATGGGACTCTCTTGTCCTCTTTTTTAAATGTTTACTGATTGACTTTGAACTCTTTGCCTTGGGAAATACAGGAAAGACCTGAAGTTCACGCCTTTTGAATACAGGCACTGATGTTACTGCAGGGGCAAGTGATGTAATCTGAGGCCAGCATGGTTAATTATTAGGACAAAATTCTGCACTTAAGTGTCCTATGCAGTGCTGCTGAAGCCAGACAAGCTGCATCAGATGTGCAAAAAAATGGCTTCTATTTTTTGTTAGAGCAGGGATGCTAAGCATCCTGTGTGTGCTGAGGCTGAACTCACACAATATTTCTCTAGGGTCTCACCTTGCTGCTTATCCAAGTCATGTAATTGTTTGGTTCCAACCACTGTGGTGATCAGCATTTAAATGCCTTAAGAAATCTGGCTTGGAAACTAGTAACTTAGAAATCTTTTCATTTGAATTTTTTCCCCTTCCCACCCATTTTGCCTATCTAGTAAGTTTGAACTTTACAACAGAGAGGTGAAAATTTTATATCCCTGAAATTACAAGAAAAACTTTCTCAGGCTTTAACAGTGTTGAATCCACTCTGAAGGGCTTTAGCTAAATGTCTCAACAATGGATTAGGAGGCTGACAGGATTGTGTTATTGACCTCTAATACTACCACCTGTGTCAGAATGGCTATGCCCATCTATGTGCAAAGTGGCTAACTAAAAATGCAGGTTTTTGCTCAGGTAAACCTATTCTTGCATCTACATAACACCTTCTTAGTGACGTATTAGGTCCAGGGATGGTTGTTCATGCTCCTCAACTGGCTCTTCTTTTATTTCCTGGAAAAAAACAGAGCAGGAAGAAAATTAGAGCTGACTTTATTGCACACTATAAATCACATGTACACATCACAGAGACAATATTTCAACAAAATAAAATTATTTCTTTGACTCTGAATCATAATCACAATAGTAACAGAACAGTAGAACTACCCCAAAGCTGCAATGTCTCCATGTATGCTGAGGAATGAGAAGTTAGTCCAAAATGAGAATGGGAAAACTGATCAACAATTAAAAATATGCATAAGTTCTACAAAAAGCTCAACAACAATGTAAGTACATGTATTTTTGCTGCTAGCACTTCCAGTGCATGTGTTGGGGTTTATTGTTGGCAGCGTGTATTGATGCAGGCTGCCTTCATATTTACTGATCAGAACTGGGTACCAGGAAAACAATCATTTTAGTCTTCTCCCCCTTTGCAATTAAAGATGTCACCTCTGTGACAGGCTCAGGCATGGACTGATGCTTGTTAAAAGACCTTCCAGGGAACAGAGGGCATATGCAGATGTGCAAGAAGTCAAACAAGTATGAGGATGTGTACAGCATTAGTGCCTACTCCCTACTGCAATGTGTCTTTCTCCTAGGCACCAATATAAATTCATTGACAAAAGTGGGAAAAAAACGGAGGACAGATTGAAAGCTGATCTCAACAAATTAAAGCTAGTGACCGATGAGTTTGGAAAGGTTTTTGAAGGCTTTTTTGTGTAATCTCATTGTACAAAGAGATCAATTACTATAATCAGAATTACCTTGCAGGACTTCAACTTTGCATTATAACCCCTGCAAGTTTCCAGACCACAAATTCTTCATTTGTCACACACATTTGAGTCAATCTCTCATATAAGTTGGTCCTCACACTGTGACATAGTAAGAATATTTTAAATATATAACTGCATGTCTTTTAGAGCAGTTTCATTGCAGACAGTGAAAACCAAAATCTTGATCCATTGGACAAACAATGTCCAGTTCTGTCCTTAAGATCAGTTTTGGCTGTGGTGGGTGAAAACAAAAGGAAAAAGCAATGCATGGACAGTATCTGAGATGACCGTTTCAGTCACACTGCCATAAAATTTCAGTACTACAGACATTTGTTTTGACTTTTGCCAGATTCCTGTCATTGTTTTCCCATGTGGTTGCTTGAGGTGTAAATGGGTTTCATTTGCCAGCTGATGCATCACTTCCAGCTGCTTTTCCTCTTGGTCCTCCCCATGTAAGAGCTGGGCTGACTCCTAGGCTGGATGAGGACTCAGGAGACACAGAGATGCTGCAGGAAGTGTCCCAACTGAACAGGTGGCAATCTTCCTTCTGGCGCATAAAGCCAGCACTTCTACTACAGTTCCCACTAGAGGTCCCTCACAAAGCTAGAAGACATTTGGAAAACCTTTGCAGCCTCTGGAAACGAAGCCAGATAGAAAAATGTGTGGCCAGTCTGTTAGCAGCAACCTTGGAGGCAGCCTTGGAGATGGCTTGAAGAATCAGCAATTATTTACTTTACAAAAGAAGGCAGCTCTTCATAGCTCTGCCTCAGGACATATAGGCCCACCAAGAACTTTATGGCTTCAGGGCAGCTGGGTTTGACTATTAATTTGTCTTCTACAAAGGCTATCTTTACTGAGGACAATATTTGGGAACTGGGACTCTTTTCACTCTGATTTATATGTTCAACTGCGCAATAGCTATAATGAGGGCAGGCTCTGCCCAAATATACAAATCTTTATAAAGGAATATTTGAATGGTCACCTTGAATCAAGCTTTAGCCCAGGGCTTGTTCCACCAGGACTCATCTGTGTTGCAGATGTCGGGTATGATCTTTGAAATACCTACCACAGGCAATTTGTCTAAGGCCAGTAGACGTTAAAAAATAAATAAATAAACAAGCAAATAAGATGCTAATGTGGCCTCCAAAAGTTTGTGATGGTTGTGCATCAAATTTAGTCTGATATCAGAAAAATTAAGTGATTGAAATCTCAGCAGGCATTTACCTGCCATGCCAAGTACCCAGTTTTTTAGATCTGCCTCTACTCTAGGGCTCAGTTTCCTCTTTCTGAAGTGGTGAAATAGCTCTTCCCTGCTTAACAGGGCTTTTGTGAAAAGAAACACATGTAGAGACAAGCAAAAACATTCTAGTAATGAGAACCATGAAAATAAACATTTAAGAGTACTGGAAATTGTCTTTTGGAATTTGTACAGCAGAAAATCAATAAGAGAAAGAAAACAAACATAAATGGAAACACATCTTGCCCTAACTGAGTCTTTACACATTATGGGATTTAGGGAAGATCTAAATGTTTGCTCTAACATTTTTCTTTTTTTTCCCCTCTTTTATTGACTTTGCTTGATGTTGTTATTTTGTTTTAAAATCACCTTCCATATCCTTCCTCTGAATACTACCTTTCTCCTGGGGATACCTGGAAAGTCCAAGCAGAACTGAAGGGAACCACAAATCATGGTCTGCATCTCTGCACAGAGCTCATCTACATTGCTCAGCTTAACCCTGACTGTTGGTGAAAAGGAAGCCTGAGGAAAGGATTTTTCACTGAAAGACTTAGTAGCTGAAACCAAAGTGCAGTAATATTTCCAGTCATCCCTGAGGGGTGAAGTGAGGCAAGGATAATATTAGGCTTATTTGCATGTCCTTTTTGACTACGTTGCTCTCACGAGGGCTCTAGTTTGAAAGAAGGAATTTGTGCCTCTACCATCATAAATCAGAGCAGCCCCAGAGCTGCTCTGCTTCTCACAGCAACAGTTGCCTTGATTCCCACTTAGAGCTGTTTTATACCCTCTTTACATCGCTGGTGCTGTGCCAAAGGGAAATGGAGAAAGACAAAATTGACTCCTAGGTTGAAGGGTAGTAATTTTTGGTTGTGTATTTTTTCTTTCCTTTCAGGAATCTAGGTACATTGAAGACTCCTCCAATAAAAATGGTGTGATTTCTTTGATTTTCTCTCTGAAAGAAGAAGTTGGGGCATTGGCTAAAGTCCTGCGCACATTTGAGGTAAATATTTTCCTTCAGGTCTTTACAATTTCGCATTGTAGCCACATTTTCTCAAGGTCTGGGAGACTGTGTTTGTGGTTCTATTTCATTGTTATTACAGGGGAAAGCAGCCTGCATTTCTTTTCTGGGCTTAAAATCCCTTAAAGTCTTGAAGTAAAAGTAGCTTTTTTAAACTAAAACCTCTACTTTTGACTGACATGAGGGTGTGAAAAATACATTTTTTTCCACTTAAGAGGGAAATATTTAATCATGACTGCTGTAGTAAGAGGTAGGGATGAGTTGGGCTGTGCCCAAAGATTGACTTAGAACCAGATAAATTGCCTTATATCTTGTAAGGCAAATATAACCTGCATGTGAGCTATTTTACTCACGATGTATATTGCACAAGGTATTTCTGCTGGGAGTAGCTCTTAGCTCTTGTCTACCTCAATAAATCTGTTATAAAAAATTCTACCGTCTCCCACCTGCAGTACTTCTACAGAGTGGGTAGAGGGTGCCTGCAGAACAGCATAAAAATGACAGCACTTTTTTTTTTTTTTTTACACCAAAGGGACTCAGTAACTTATGCTGAATGACTTGGAAAGTTTTTGGGGAAACAAGAAATCATTTACCTTTCAGGACATTGTGTGCCTATTTATTCTTGCAGAAATATTTCCCAGATGTCATGAAAGTTGTTTAAAAAGCATGAAATCCTTGCAATCCAGGATGGTTGTGTTGCAACACGCAGCTTTGTACTCTGTGCTCCCAAGCAAATGCACTTTTATATTGGTTTTGTGGCTTTTTTTTTTTTAATGTTATAGTCGTGCCTGAAAACAGCAACTTCTTTAGAACATTCTAAGAGAAAACAGCAACTTCTTTAGAACATTCTAAGAGAAAACAGCAACTTCTTTAGAACATTCTAAAAGAAAACAGCAATTTCTTTAGAACATTCTAAGAAGCTGTGACCTGCATATTTTCCATTCATAAATTGAATTTACTAGGAAATGAAATGTTGTGTGTTATGGGTACAAAGGAAAAATAATTATGAGTTATAGGGCATATTTGATTCATTAAGATAAAAGGAAATTCACACTAACAACAGAAGAGCAAGTCTAAATTTGTGAATTGACCAGTAAACTCCTGAAAAATGTCCATATGTCAGTGATGTGCACGTCTGTAAGTGAATTAATGAGAGTGTTGATACTCTCTTATTAAATGCATTGCTGTCTAATAACTAAATTGCTGTCAGCTCTAAAGAAAAATTTGTAGAGGAGCTAGTATAGCAAAAAGAGAAGTAACCATATCTTGGTTGTGACTTTTCTTGCCGCAAAGCAGATACCTAAACTAGACCACCTGAGTCGTGTTTTTTCCCAGGGACCATGACTGCAGATGAGAGGTTGGGACTCAATTGGTTTTCCATCCCAACAAAGCCAGTTCCTTCTGTACTAACTTGCAGCCTCCTCCAGCACCAAGGCTTGACAAGAGACCTGGCATAGGTGCTCCTATATTAGTTTTACATTTGGCATTTGGCAATCCAGCTCGGATTTGGGAGGGATTAAGGGACAGCGCCTCCAGCACTGGCTTTGAGGATTTTGCCTCTTTTCCAGACAGTCTGTAAAGCTAGTCTGGAACAAGAATGGGAGAGGAGGAGTGTTGAATGAGCTGTAAATATGAAAGACTTGAAAATTTGCCTCTCTCCCAGGGAAGGAAGCATGGAAAGCAAGATCCAGATTGAGTCATAGGGAATTGAGGGGTTACCTAAAGAACGAAGAGATCTTGAGGTGCCATCAGCACACAGGCTGTCTTTCTGTAGAGGAAGGTTCTGTATGGACCTTCTCAGGTCCATACAAACCTCTCCTTGGTTTAAGAACTGAAAAAAAAATGTTACTCTGGGAGTATTGTTCAGCCATTGTTGAGTCCCTTCCTGGGATGCACTCCCAGGTTCACATCCTGCCCATGTCCCACTCCTGGGCTGTGTTGAAACTGTCCAGAATTTAGCCCCTGTCACAGCTTGTTCTCCATGGGCAGCAAGACCCCAAAGGGTGTGCTCTAGCCTGGGTCTGCCCCTGCATATCATGAAGTCCAAGACTTCTGGCTCATCAAGCATCATGGCAGGTAGAATCTATACTCACCTACACAGCGAGCCTCCCAGGAAAGGAATTAGTGTCCAAACACAGCCCAGATGGAAGGGGTAAGCCCCCATTATGGGAGCCTGGAGGATGGACTGAAGGTAGAGGAGCCTCCTCCAGGGAGGGGGAGGCTCAAGACTAAGGGCTACAGAGTGCTCATGGCTACAGAATTATATCCTCTAACTGAGACACTAAGTTTAAGAGAATTTCAATGTGTTTTGTGGAAAAAAAGTAATGTTCGTCCTACTCCGACATCCCTCAGGATTGCTCATGCAGTTGGCTGAGTACTGCACACTCTCACATTTGTGGTGGTTTTTTTTCTGAAAGACCCAAACTCTAGTTTTCTGTTCAGGTCCCAGTTGCACACAAATATACGGTTACAGTGACAACTCTTGTTTTCCCTGTGTAGCTTGATCATGTTTTTTTTTTCATGAGGAATCTCCTCAATGAACTCAGCTCTTTTAGTCTGCTGGCTTTATGTCCAAAACATACTTGATTATTTTCACTTTTTTCTTATGTTTACTCAGGAAGTACCATCTGAACACCAGACGTCAGCAGGCTTCTAAACTTTTCTGATCCCTGGCTCTTGTCCCTTCTCTCAATTTGCAAATCCTTTCCTGACTGCATGAATCTGTTACTCCTGGACTGCTCTATGCCACTGCTGGCAGTACAGCCCCTGCAGCCCCTTCTTCACCTGTCCTGTGGAGAGATGTGTCTGCAGGGCCAGATTCACACTCTGATGTGCTGTAACGTATTAGGAGCTCAATTATGCTCAGCTATAAACAGATTGCTAAAACAGAATTCACTTTGCTTCCATGCTAGCTGCTCTGTTTGTATATTGGGGTATGGCAGACATTCACTTTTGGCTTGTCAAACCCAGTTGTTTTGCACTTGAAAAGCCCCTTTGTCACCTCTGTCCATATTGCAGGCTTGAGGGTGGTTGTAGAGACAGCACAAACTCACCAGCAGGGTCTTTACACTGACTTCATTTTAATGGGATCTGCTGTACACTGAGGTACTCCTTGGTGCAGCCCTGTGCTGTTTATTTGTGTCATATAAGATGACAGCTAGGCAGACAAAACTTGAAGAAATACCTTAGTCTAAAACAGAACAGCACATGTGAGTAAAATATCATGCTTAAAATCAGGAAGACAGAACAGTCATTGTGAAATCGTGTTTCTGTTTTGATTCACTGGACACATCAAAAATGTTCTGAATATAAGTTGAGGCCAAAAAAAAAAAAGAGAGAAAACTTCCATGTTTCTTATCAAAACTAAAAAAGCAAAATTGAGCAGTTTGGGTTAGCCCAAGTGTTACACTTGGTAGAAATATTTGTTTCTCTGTAGTGATAAAAGCCTATTGAAATTGACGTAGCTTTTTCAAGCAACAAAGTTTATTCTGAAAGAAAAAAAGTGAAAACCCACGTTATTCCTCCTCTAAGATTGCCTTTTGTGTAGTTAAATTCATCATTAAAAATATCAGAAATAAGAATTTCCATATACAAAAAAGATCGTCTTCAGTTTCAATTGAAGATTTTCCATGAGTTTGTAAATACACTAGTTTTCTCTGAAGTTCTTTTTCTGATGATTTACAAGAAGTAGATCATCAACTGTTTTAAGTGGCAAACATTGGAATACATTACAAGTTTGCTCAACCCATTGTCAGAGAGGAGCCTTCTATCTTTTCCTCACTGATGGGACCTTCTCAGATACAGAGCAGGACTTCCGTGCAAGGTGCAGCCATCAGTGGGTATGGCTCTAGCTCAAAAGCAAAAAAAAAAAAAAGTTGGTTTGCACCAAGTACTCCCCTCCCAGAGTAAGTTCTGTCCCATGGGGGTAAGTTACTGCTCCATGGAAGGATGGGATGGGAGTAACAGGCTAAATGAGACCTGGCGCTTTCAGAGTAAGCAGAGGTAACTCTGCTCTGTTTCTGTTTAGGAACTCTATTCCACAGAAAGTCCTACGTGACTTATCTCTTTGTCCCCTGAGAAGCTATTGGCTCTGCAATGGTTGGGGTTGTTTCCAAATCAGGGAAAGAAAACAGTGACTTTGGCCAGGGGTGTGTTGGAGGTGTCTGCAGTGATAGGTGAACAGGCCAGGCTTGCCTCTGCCACAAGATTGTTTCTCGTTATACTGTACATATGCCCAGCAATGATAATTTCATTACATTGCTCTACATCCACATCCTCGATTTTATCCCTCCTCTTCCTACAACCACAAGAGCAGGACTTCTTGATCTAATGAACCAACATGGGTTTAAAGGGAGGAGTGCCCTCTTCACAGGTGCTTACGCAATGCCACACGCTGTCACATGTTTTTGGTTTGTCCTGCTCCGCGTGTTTTGTAGTCAGATGCTGCTGCAAGCCTGTCCTAGAGTGACTTTATGATGCCTGTATCCCCAGTCGTCTGTTCTGTATATTGTGTTCTGCACCTTTAAGGTGATTCTTAGAGTGCAATTTGTTTTGAAGACTATGTTATCTCCTCACATTCCTCTTCAGGACACTCTCCCTGTGCAGCAGCGACTTAGTCGGACTGTGGTGGGACAGAGATCTCCCGTGCTTTTTTTTTTTTTTTTAGTTAGTTAGTTTTAGCTAGCTAGGGCAGAGAATTGGTTTTCTTTTTTTCTTTCCTTTTTTTTTTTTTTTCCCCTTGGGACTTTTAAAACCTACTCCAGATTGAAAAACCCAGAGAATTGGAAGAATCACCCCTGTGCCCCTTTGGGGCCAGGATGGCATTTTTCTCCAGCACCAGATGGACTGAGATAGGAGATAGAGAGACGAACTGCATCTATGGCAAGAACTTTTCTCAATTTGCCATCTCACTTCAACAAAAGGTTTTATTGTTTCATATTATTCATCCTGTGTGCTCATGGAATTTTTTTCCCCTTCTTTTTTTGTTAAATAAATAGCTTTTTCCACTTTTCTCCAGGGAAGTTTTTTCTGGACCAGTTGTGGAGGAAGGGGCCATTGGGGTTTGTTAATTTTCAGAGGAACCCCATTTGCAAGGTTTCCTCCCAAAATTTGCCCTAAACCAGGACAAAGCCTCATACCAAATTTCGGCACTGGAGCAGAAGTGCTGTGTGATGCACACCAGGGCTGCTCCAGGGCCAGCTACCCTCTGGCACTCTTTGCTGTAGGGTAGGTAGGGACCTGCCCTGAGACACTTTTCCTCCATGAGCTTGGAAGGAAGACCCTCGCAGTTGTGAAGGAGAAGATGGGGAAGTGCTGTCTCCAGCTGAGAAGCAGGCCCTTGGACAATAAAGCTGAATCAGATGGCTGCATTTGCCATTGCTTTGGGAATTCCCAGCAGAAGGCATCACTGTAACTTCCTCTGATCTATGAAAATTAAGCACTGAGCTTATACTTGTGCTTCCAAAAGTGTCCTCCTCCAGGAAACCCTGAAGTATACCATGGCAAAGGTTAAAAGAACATCTTAACTCCTTTTTTTTTTTTTTTTTTTTTTTTTTTTCACGNTTTTTTTTTTTTTGTACCAGAAAGTGCAAGTAAAATCCTCCTTTTGGGAGATTTTACTCAAATTCTCACTTAGTGGCGCCATATTGTTGTTGAAAGTTCTTAATCTGGTAACAATGTGGGGTCTCCTGATGAAGCCAAACTTAATTAATGACAACAGTCATGAAAACAAGCTGCAGCTGGATTTCACAGCTGTACTTAGTTTTAGAAGTATATATAGGCACATTTAGTAACTAATGAACAGAAGGATGAGTGAGTGTCATGGGAAATAGTAACTCATAGCATTTTCAGAAAGTACCCATCCCTACTGAAAGCTTCCCTGTGTAGCTATGAACACACAACTTTTCTTTTCCAGTTACCAGGCCAGTAAACATAAGGTGGGATTAAATTCACTTGCCAGTGACCACAGCAAGACTGCTGGTGTAGTGCAACATCAGTCCTGTTTTCTCTTGCTGGTGTGGGGCAGCTGCAGCATAGGTGGTGCTCAGTTAGGATGGAATAACTGGAATAACCCAGGCAAGGGGCTAGAGCTGCTTCCCAGACTCTGAGAGGGAGTGACTCCCTGGTCATAAAACCGAAGAGAAGGAGAGAAGTACCAACCTGTTCTCCAAGTTCCTTGCAGCTGCAATGAGCAGTGGGGTGAATTCAGCAAAGACACATCTCCATGGGCTCATCTGATTCCAACCAGCTCTAAAAGAGGAAGGGTAGAAGAGATCCATGTTATTAGTTCAGGTGGGAATGCAGCCACAAACCTGTGACTGTTGAGATCTTCCAAAGGTGTTAGGTTAGGATTTAGGTTTCATCAACAAAAAATGATGATCTCATAAAACTGGAATAACTTTTATTACCTGACTTTTGAAGGCATTCATTGCAAAGATGTCAATCTCTACTAAAAAACAGATATTGAGAACTGCTTAAAATGTACAACTAAACGGAAAAAAAAAAAAAAGCCCCCATTCTGCTTTCTCAGGTAAATATTTGTCTCCAGAAGTTGGAGCTTTAAAGAAAATATCAGCCATTGGGACAAACCTGATGCAATAGCAAGATTTGGCAACATCAGGGATACAAAAAAGTCCTGAACAATGTGAAACTATGAAGATTAAACACTAGATGGAGTAGTTGGACTGGAATGAAATTTGATATTTTTAAAGCAACTCTAGGAACAGAGCCATTGTAAATATTTTGAGATCAAGGGCTTAGTAGCAAGGCACAGCACAGAAGAACACGTATCTCCAGGAGTGCCCGTTCAGGGAGCTGGACATATGCTGCTGGATTCTTGATCACCAGAAGGGTTCTCCCTTCAGCTTCTCTGTTGTGAAGTCCTGAAGTCTTGGTACAAAGAGGTAACAGGTTGGCTCTGCACGTTGCTGAGTGGCAGATATCCCTCGAATAAACAGCAAAGCAGCGTGGCACTCTGCTTCTCTCAGGTGTAAGAAAGGAGGTAACTCTCTCCATGGGCTCCTTCCTCCATCTTCTTTTTCCCCCCTCTTTTTCTCACTATCTTAGCTTGTGATATTTTGAGAGGTATTGATACTCCTGCTTCCTTAAACGCATCTCATGCCCACCCTGCAGCTTATCTCTTCATTCCCAGCCCCTGCATCATTCCATTCATTCTGGGGGCACTGTTATCTGGGCAGCTGCTGACTGAGCCCACCTGGAGACCTGGTACAGCAGAAGAGTAACCTGATCAAAAACCAAAGGGTTGTAGTGTAAGGAGCCTTCAGCCCAGAGAAGAGAAGGTGCTGGGGAGATCTTATTCTGGCCCTCCAGTACTCAGAGAGATCCTAAAAGAAAGAAAGATGGGAGCAGATTTTTTAGCAAGACCTTTTGTGATGGCACATGGGGTAATGGTTTTAAACTAAAAGAGTGCAGATGCAAAGTAGGCATAAGGAAGAAAACTTTTAGGATGAGGATGGTGAGACACAGCAAAGGCCCAGGCAGCTCCCTGTGCCTGCTCTCTGTCAGGAGCTCCCAGCTCCCACCCAACACGGATGGGACAATGTGCAGTCTGTTTGGGAAACAGGGCTTTGGAGGCCTAAAACAAACTCTCCCCAGGGCCAAGGACAGTGCTGGCCATTCTCTTCTGCAGACTGCCCTGTGAGGATAGCATCTCTCAAGAGCAGCAGTTGGTGAATGCGCTTTTGACCTTTTCAACTTATTGTATTGGTATCTAGCCAAACAATTTGAGTTCATCTGTAGTGTGCAATACTCAGGAAACAGGGTAATGACATATATGTTTCCTACCAAGGAATAAGCTGCCTTTTGTCGAGGAGTAAATCAGGCCTTTGCTACTGATGGCCAGATGCCCTCCTTGGCTGTGCAAGCAGAGAGAAGCAAAGAAAACCCTAAAGGGGCTCAGAAGGAGGGATATACAGTTAAAAAATCTTCCCTTTTTCTTCCTTGTAGGTCAAAAGTAGATCCTCACAGCGTTACTTTGTGAATGAAATCCTGACCCCACTGTAGCAGGGGATTTGACATTGACACCAGCTGGGCCATCACTTCACCCAGCGTAGTTTGGAGTCTTCTTTAGATTGAAAGACTAAAACCAAAAGTTTCTCCAGGGACGCTGATCACCATGTGTCAGCCTCTCTGACTCTTCTGTGGGCAATGATTCTATGATTCTGTGATCTTCAGGCCCAGTTTTCCTCCAGGGATTTGTATATTCCTCCCAGGGGACAGAAGCCCAGACCTGGCCATGGCATGCTGTGTCTGCAGCAGCAGTGTGAACCTGGCAAGATGGTCAGGTGGCAAAGTCAATGTCCATGGAAACCTATTTAAAAGCTTTTTCTCAAAAAAAAAAAAAAAAAAAAAAAANAAAAAAAAAATCAATATTTTCATATCCAAATGGTAGTGCTTAAGAAAACATTTTAATTCAGTTAACAGCTGTTGATGTTCCTGGACTTTTCTTTTGGACTTTCTGTTCTGCTTTTCTGTTTTTTGTTTTTTTTTTTTTTTTTTTCCCCTGGACTTTTTTCTTTGCTTTTTGTTAGAAAAGTAGGATTTTTAGTTACTTGTTGCTTACACATCAGCACGGCAGCATGTCTGAGGTCAGATTTCTATTGGCTATAGTCGTCAATGCTACAGTTGCCAATCTCTTTCTTCAGAGCTAGGAGACAACTGCTGGTGGTCAGCAAAGATATTTGGTGAGACAGAACTTGAATTTCTGAGCTAAAGAAAATAATCCTTCTCCGTGAGGGTGATTAGGCTTGTGAGTTGCTGCCCAGAGAGACTGAGGAGTCTCAAAACTTAGACATAGCCCTGTGCAAACTGCTCAGGCAACTTGAGCAGATTATTGTACTTGCTGATCTCCAGAGATCCCGTTCAACCTCACCAACTCTGTGATTCTGTGATTTAAAACACCCATCTTTTTATTTACACAAACCTGGGCAGCCTTTTTTGGTGCAGATCCATGTTTCCCTTTGGATCTTTGCCCAGCAGCTGCTCACAGCCCTGGAAACTGTGCAGGTGGCTTTGCAGGTGACTGTGCAGAGGTTTGGCAGAAGCTTATCTCACAGAGTGCCCAGCTGCCTGCTCATCCAATCTTCTATCAAGATACTCATCAAGACAGCATTTAGTTTCCCATGAGAGGGTACTCTGCATGTGGAATGCCTTCTTCCTGTGTTGATCCTGGGGAAATATCTCTGTCAACACAGACAAGCTCTCATTATGTGCTTGAGGTACTGGAGCTGCCATTTACAATACAAAGCCTGTTTACAACTTGTATCCCGCTTCCACCTTCCTCTAAGCCTCCAGTAGTGCCTAGTCGTCATGATGGTGCTCTGTACAAGGGTGAATCCCACATATTTCTCATTCTTTCTTTCTGTTTCTCTCTGTTGTGAAAGTCCTCAAATACAGTGGCCACTTTTGAGTTATTTGGTTGATACAGTATGGTTTGTTGACTGACACAGGTATTTATCCAGTCTTTATGTCATATTCTTTCCCCCAAAATCATGGGACCAAAATTTCTCTTTCTCATAGGAGAAAGGTATCAACTTGACCCACATTGAGTCCCGACCTTCCCGTCTCAACAAAGATGAGTATGAATTCTTCATTAACTTGGAAGGCAAGAATGTCCCAGCACTGGACAAGATCATCAAGTCCTTGAGAAGTGATATCGGAGCAACAGTCCATGAGCTTTCACGAACAAAGAAGAAGGACGCTGGTAAGGATATGCTGACAAGGCTAACATTGACATGGGCTATTTATGTCACATACTGAAATTCCAGTAGTAAAGGAAATCCTCTTGGATCTTTATGGCTATCTCTCTCTCTCTATTTTTCCTGTACTGTAAACTTGTTCATTTGGAGATTTTCTGCAGTGTAAATTTTTGCCGTGATTCTGACTAGGTCTTCTGGGAAACTAGGGAGTCTCTGCCACCCACTTTGGTGGGAACAGGACTAACTGTCCATTACTGTAAGAAATCCCAGGGAGGTCAGTTGCAGTTCTTCCTTTGGAGGGAAAGAAGGAAGGATTTTGTGAGTTGTTCATGCTTCTAATTCTCTGAGATTTGCTGGAGTTGAAGCTGCTTGGTGCAGTGGCGGCTGCCCAGCAGATAGTCTGAGACAGGCTTAAATGCCTCTTCAGATAACAGATGTGATTTTAATAGGATTTCAGACTTTAAATACTTTAGGTCTGGATCTTCCTCTTCCTTCCTAGGAGCAACATGAAAGGACATTAATACCTTCTTGAGATCAGTGCTGGTAATCCTTTTACTGTTTCCTTTGTGTCCTACCCATGACATTACATTTGAAGATAAAAAAGAAGAAAGCAGATTCTCTTTGGAGTCAGTTTTCTCCATTCATAGACAAAGGGACAAAAGGTTGATTAGGTGATTTATGATCATGTCAGATTGAAGAGGTTCACTTTTGGGGGCTTTTTTATTTACAGAAGAAAGCTACAGGACCTACCAGGGCTTAATATTAATTTTTCCAGGTTACTGTGAAGAGGTTAATAATAAACTTTTTAAAATAATAAAGTTGTCTATAAACATATGTCAGAGTCAGACATAGATACAGCTCTAAATATCCAGGAAAGTTTTGTGTGTGAAATTCTGACCTCACAGAAGTAAAAACTCTCGTGGTCAGCTGTAGGATTAGGATTTCACTGCATGTTACTGTGTTGATCAAAGGAGTTTTTTGAGCTAGATTATCCTGTCAGTGCTTCAAAAAGGGGCTTGATCCTCTTCTGTCTGAGAGGATAACTTGTGTTTGTTTGTTAGTTTCACTAATTCAGAAATAGTATTAAAAAGGACCAATTTATTGCCAAGGAGAGAGGGGAAGATTGATATTTCTTTTTGCCCTTTCTCATTCTTTTTTTTCCAATTTCAACTCCTCTCATGAGTAATAAGAGTCCAGTCAAACTGAAATCCCCAAAGGACCATATTTTGAAAGGTCAAACAAGCCCTGCTTAGGGGATGAACTGTGGGTGGCAAATCCTGGGTGGAGGCAGCTACAAGGGCAGGGTGAGATGGGAACAGCTGGAGCTGTAGGAAGTGTGGTGAGATGCTGTCCTTTATCAGTGATGGCATTAACAAAGAACAGGGCTTGTGGTGCATTTTAGGCCAGCTTGTCTTTCAAATGTATTCTCCTGGCAAATCTGGTCATAGTCCACAGACGTGCTTGTGTGAAATCTTATTCCCAAAACACAGAAGAAGAGCACTATGCATCCAGGGAGCAAAATCTCAGACAGATGGTTTATGGGGATGTTGCCACACTTGTCTCAGTGGGCAGGTAAAGGCTGGGAAGGTTTTCTTCCAGAGCCAGTCTAGAATCCCTTGGGACTGATTCCTTCACTGCTGCCTAAGATGCTCTCATTTCTTCCCTGCTAAGGATTTTGTTCCTGCTCATGATTTGAGAAAGAAAAACCTTATTTTTCTGTTTCCTGTGGGAAGAACACAGTCCCATTCTTGGTGCACTGCTTTGTGGGCACTCAGAGGAAACTTCTTTATTCTGTTCCTTCTGTATAGCTCAGTGTTAAACACTGTGTGTATGTGCTGTATTGGACAAGGAATAAAGGAATGGCTTTTTCTTTCTACTTTCTCTCTATTTTTTTTTTTAGGTCACCTAAGCTACTTTTATTATCTTGTCTTAACTAAATGAAAAATTTAATTGACACATTCAGATAGTGACAAATATTGTATTTGGATCTAGAGTGTAATTTTAGGTGAGAGCAGGCCAGCAAAGTACTCTAAATCCAAATGTAGCTTTAGAACTTCAGATGAGAAGGGCTGGCAGTCGCTGGGCCAAAAGCTCTTTGTGTAGATGGAAAGATTTGTTGTAACATCACAGTGCATCTCTTAATGTCTCTTTCTGGAAACAAGATGGGTATCTGCAGTCCACTTGGAGCCCATGAATAAAAGTAATTAAATATTATTCTGTTGCAGCATAAGGGAAATGCAGATAATTTATTGCATTTCTGAAACAAGCTGGGAGCTGAGGATCTGTAGGGGCCTTGTTTGCTAGACCCTGAGGCTGGCCAGAGCATTTGAGACTGTTTAGGAAAGGGCTAAACCTGGGCCTTGAACTGCTATAAATTGCATAGACCTGTCTTTGACCCTCCTCACAATGTTCCAAGTGGAGGATTCTGCAGAAGTCCTCTCTGCCCCTGCTTTGCTGCCTCTCACAGAAATGGCTCATTAGCATTCTGCTCAGCATTTGACCCCACAGTAATTTGGTCACCACTTGGGTGTCCAGCACCATCCCATAAATGCTGCTGTTTCACTTACAGACAAATCAATATTTATTACTGATCAGCCCACATTTGCTCCTCAGACCTTCACAGAGGCCCAGTGTTGCAAGAGCTTGCCCTGGCAATTCATTAATGGCTGTGCAGACAGACAGCGAGTCTGGTGAACGGGCTGGAGGAGGATGTTGCAAACAAAATATGGGATAGATTCAGCTGGGAGTAATTTGATTTGATCTTTGAATAATTTCTGAGAGGGCTGGAGACAGCATTCTGGTACATCATATCCATGCAGAAGACCCACCAGTAGCTTTTTCTTTACCCTGGCCCTCAATGTGAGGGCTGTACGGACTTAATGCAGTGTTTTCCCCAGACCTGTGCTCAGTCTTTGATTCTTGTTTCTATGAGTGCTGAGAAAGCTCAGCACTCTCCAGGACCCAACTTAACGACTTAGGGTGGCACAAGCAGCACTACGTCTCCTTGGGATTTCCCTTTCACAGCCTGCCACTTTCATCCAGCTCTGTAAGCTCAGAGCTGCTCTCGTTTAGCTACTGGTGGTGTTTGGGTAGGCAGGATCAAGACTTCACACCCAGAAGATAAGTTGCTTCTCCTGTTTCAGGAAAAAGCAAGCCACCCATCTCCACATCAAGAACTGACTCCACATCAGCCTGGAGTCAGCTCGCCTTGAGTTTATAATGAGGTCTGCATCAGGTACAAAGGCAGTCTTGAGAATAAAATGTTTAATGAAAGTAAGTCAGTACTGAAAGTAAGTCAGCAATGGTTCAAACCCTCTTCAGTGAGACCTTTCCTATTCAGGCCAGCAAAGCCCTGCAGACATCCCTGCCAAAATCCAGTGCAATTTTTCTATACAGTCTGGACCTTTCAGGTCATGGTGCATCCCTGAGAAGAGTGGTTTTCTCTCTAACACTGACAAATCCTTTGCTGTGGGGTCGCTGGGCAGCTTTTTCCAACCCCGCCAGTGTCTAACACAAAACAGTTCGTCAGTGTGCCTCACCCCAGGCTGGTAGTGGGGAGTCTGAAGCACAAAACAGTGAAGCAATTCCCCACCATCACACAAAGCTCAGTGATACAGCCAGGAGATAAACCCAGATAGGAAATGGGCAGGACATGGTGTAACTAGTGACCTCTCTCTGTGGATCAAACACACCTTTTTCTACTCCCCTCTGTGCTTAGTGTAAGTGAAGCGGTTGGAGGTGCAGGAAACAATGACAGCGAGGGGTGAGAGAGTTTCTGGAGTAACTAAGAGAACCAGCGGCACATCCAGCAGTTAAGAAACCCATTTGAGGACCTTCCTGGATCTGCTGCTGCCATCTAGTGACTTGCTCGGGTCTGGGTTTTAGGGCAAAGAGAAGCGTGCGCATCCTGGAGAGGGGCGGACCAAATCCCACTTCTGCTGGGCGGGAGAAGGGGAGGCATCGCCGTGGGTACCGCTGGGCGCCGCGGCAGAGCCCTGCATCCTGGGAAGCTCAGGCATCCCGGGGTCTTCTTGGCCAGCAGCCGCCAGCTGCCTGCTGGAAACAAAGGTGAAGGCTCCCAGCACGGAGCCAGGCTGGCGAGGGACAGCGCTCAGGGGAGCTGGCACTGTCTCTGAGTGGGGCTGAGCAGCGCCCCGCCAAAGCGAGCCCTCTAAAGCCGCTGTTGCTGCTCCAGCGCCTCTGTGCAGGTGCCTCGCAAAAAACCAGTGCCACAAGCGCCCTCTGTGCTGTGAGGATCGGCACAAGGCACGGCTCAGTAGTCGTGGAGACAGAGATCCTCTTATCCTGTAGGTGGTCCATCAGGTCTGGGATGAGCCCCATCACCAAGGCACTGCAGGGAATTCATTCAGCAGCTGCTGGCCGAGGATAAGGTTCACTTGGGATAACCCCTAAAATAAGATGGGGAGGTATGCCTGAGCAGCAGCGCTCCCAGGTGCAGAGTGCCACAGAAGGAAATCAGCTGTTTTCCAAGCACTGGCTGAGCAAGCAACACCCATTTGTACATGAAAGTCTCTCAATGAATTGCAAACTTTTTACTGATAGAGGCTGCCACTCTTCAGTCCTTTTATTGAATTGCCATGAAGATGCTTGACTTACTGGTTGGGGTTTTTTTTGGTGTGTGTGGGGTTTTTTTGGTGTTTTTTTTTTAATCTCAACACATCACATCTGGAAATCCTTGTGATTCTTCTTTGTAGTTCACCTCATGTCCTTCTGTAATGAGAGGGTCACATGGGCATTACACTCTGTTTGGTCAACGTGGTCCCTTCTCACATGCTGGCTGTGCCTGAGACAGTGTGTATAGAATATGAATTACAAGGTAATAGAGAAGCTGATCAAGAAAGTTAATTAAGTTATTGCATTATTGTGTAATGACTGCAGTGATACATTGATCGTCTGAGGTATTAGGATTCCATTTATCATTTTGTTTCAGAACGCTAGCTCAAGTGAGGCCACCAAGTGGGTCTTAGAACGAGTGTTTCAGATGGTCCAAAAATTCTTTATCCTTGTTGTGGGGTTTCTTGTCATTCCTTTGAAAGGGATCATTCTGATTTCATTATTGTGAAAAATTTCTGCATTCTGATAAGCCAAGAGACCAGAAGTAATAAACAGAAAATTGTAAACATTACAAGCCAGCTCTGCGCCAAGGGTCAGATGCTCATGATGCTCTGTATTCTTCCAACAATACAAAACAATCACAAATTCAAGACAACTTGCTTGGCTTGTACTACAGGGAGAAGGATTGAAAGAATTTAACCCCTTACCTATGTTTCTTAATATATATGATGAAAAGATGAAAATGTGAGAAGAAGGCCTAAAACCAAATAACAAAGAAGGATACCAGTCTCTATTTCTTTTTTGTTTTGCAGTGCCATGGTTCCCAAGAAGTATACAGGAGCTGGACAGGTTTGCCAATCAGATCCTAAGCTATGGAGCAGAATTGGATGCTGATCATCCTGTAAGAATTATTTTTAGCATTTTTTAGCATTTTTCTAGTTATTTTCACTGTATTTCTCTCATTTAAATTTGCTCTCCTTTGGTATAGATCTAGCAGACTAAATCTCACATAGTATAGGACAAGAAAGCTACCACATTTCTAGGGTTATAATCAGCCCAATTCCTGGTCATGGAGTAAATCAAACCAAAGGTTGCTATAATTAGGCAAATGCCAGGAGATCTTAAAAGTTGTAGTGGTTTTCAGAGCACAGGGCCACTGCAAGGACACATCTAGTCTTCCGGGGAGGCTCTGTTGTAGTGATTTCAGGCTCACTTTGTGTATCATTGACAAGAAAAAGAACTAACATATCATAGTCCAGAGAAAGACTTTTCATCCTTGATTACATACACATGATTTAGCCCAGTGTATTGTTATGTGGATGCTAAATCTGACATGGTGCTTTTATGGTGAGACATGACAAAAGAAAAGGTTCTTGGTTCAAAAAGTTTGTGGTTTAAATGGTAACATCAGAAAGTTCTGTTCATTGACTTAGCTGATAAAAAAAATGTTTTGTGGTTTTTCAGTTTTGTTCAGATACAAGAATATTTTCTGCCTCTATTCCCTCTCCAAGTAAACAACAACTTACTTTCATTTGTCAAAACACACTGAGTTCCATGCAGTGCATCAGAAATTGCTGCTATTAGTTTAATTGAGATAGGGTGATTATAAATAAATTACACGCAATGTACCAAAAATTGCTGCTATTAGTTTAATTGAGATGGGGTGATTAGTCATTCACTACCTTTGCTTAATTCAAGATGTGTTATGTACCATGTGCAATGATTCATGATGTTCACAGTGGTCATATGAAAGCAGAATGAAAGGAGGTACACTGAGCCAATGGCCCCCTTGTGTGTCATGCAGAAATAGACCAAGATTGTATTTGAAAAAAGAATAAAAAAAGAAAAATACATAAAATGGAATGAAGCGTCTCTCCACCAGTTCCTAGAATTAGTGAGCACTTGTGCCTTAGAAAAGAAAGCCAGCTGCTGGGATAAATAGGTGTGACGGTCCATAGAGTGCAGAAAAAGAGAAATTAAAGGAGCCCGTGGTTTTAGTAGTTAACTGATGCAGGGATTTAATCACAATGACCTTCATAACAGGTTAGTCTTGGACACTGCATTTTTTTTGGCCATTGGCTACCTCTTTTTGATTCACACTCTTGAATTTACACTCCACTTCAGCTGCCTCCTGTACCTGGTTGTGTTTTGTGGCCCCTCAGTCCAGTTGTGCCGTTCACCACTAAGAGATGCATTTATGGACTATTACAGTGCCCAGGGAGCTGTCCCTGTTTGCCCTGCAGAAGGGCATCCTAGCTTGGAAGGAGGATGTTTCTGCTGTCTAGGTGGTGAAGGCACTGAGGATCTTTTAGTCTAAACAGTAGGCACACTGGGGTAGGAGAAGGGTTATCCCAGATGAAGATTTAGAGATTTTATTTCCTAACCTTGGTTTTATAGCTAATTAGCTGCAAAGGTCAAGCTCCCAGCCACAAGGTCTATTAGACATTCTTTGTAGTCATTAATTGCCTTCAAATGGTTGAATTTGTACTACAGATAGGGTTTTTTGGCCTGCTAAATGGCTACTAATCCTCTAGCAGTTTGAAAATGAGCCACACTTTAAAGTGTGTTTCATGCTGAAAATCTGCCTAAAAGGTCCAATTGAATTGATGAATGTGTTTCAAATGTGTTTTCATTCTGCTCCTCTAGAGCAGCCTAGCTGTGCCAGGGACAGCAACAAGCTTCAAGGGAAACCAGAAGGGCATGGTTATCCAAATAATGATAATTCTGGGTTGCTCTTACCAAGAGCACCTTGTTGTTGCTGTAAAGGAACAAGTTTCTCTATCTTATAGGAAGTGGAAATGAGAAAAAAATAAAAAAGAACTTATGGGCAGTGGTGGTGAGAGACTGTAGCTGGATGGCTGCTCTGGTGGCTCTGCAGCCTGGGAAGGAGCGGTGCCCTGGGTGTCTGGAGCCTGGCAGAACGGAGGCAGCTTTCCCATTGACCTTACTGCACTTCTTGGATGCACCAGCCATGACTGAGGGTGCTCACTGGGAGGAAGGCTCTTCACCTTTTGCACCTCTGCATGGGCTGACCATCGCTGTTTCTCTTCAGGGGTTCAAAGATCCCATATACCGGGCCCGGAGGAAGGAGTTTGCTAATATCGCCTACAACTACAGACAGTGAGTACTCACTGCATGGGCAAGTCCTCATCTCTTGCCCTTTCCTAGGGTGCTCAATCTGCTTGCTATCCCTGCTTTTCCACAAGCATCCTCCTGCTGTTGGCTTTTCTCTGCCATGTGTTTAAATCTTCCTGTTCATGCATTTATCCCCAAATAGCAGCAAAACAAATTAGTTGCAGGCACACGTTCAGAAGGGATATCATCTCCCTTCTCTCCCCACAACACTCCTCTTTCCCAGCTTTGTTGACTAATTAAGCAGCAGACTGTTGCTACTAAAAAGACCTGAGCATTGAATAAATCTGGTATTCCCCATTAAACCAGGGCTGGGGGAGGAGTGCCTATCATTAACATTAAAGCAGGATCTGCATACACTATTAAAATAATGAATAACTTATGGTCTGATGCTAATCCAGTGTCTGTTATCCTACTTTTATCATGTCTAATCCAGCTGCAATCAGCAATTTTGGCTTTCATTTCCCAAGAAAAATAAATTAATAGCAATGATAAATTCAGCTAGAACAGGCTTATTTGATTGCTTTCAATGATCAGATCTGGAGGAGAAAAAATTCTGTTCCCAGAGACACTCACATGTATAGATCAGTACTGCTGGGCCTGATTCTTACTGGGACTGGTAAAAACTGTGTTTGCAAAGAAAAATTAGCATATATTGTAAATTGTGGCTTACACTTTGCACAGGATCAAAAGATAGCCCCTGAGCCAAAGAGCTAATAATTTAATCACAAAAACGAGAGACAAAATTGGACTGGTTGATGGAAAGTACAAAATGTCAGGTGAAAAAAGTCAGAAACCCAATTTATAGCTAGCAAATTTGGAGAATATTTTTTGTCTGGATGTGAACATATCTAATGTCCATTCTTAGCTATCCTACAGAAGATACAGAGAAGTGGGCAGGAGGAGAGGTACAACCAAAGTTACCAGGCTTCACTGAAAAGGCAAGGGTTCTTAAGTTGTGAAGGTGCTACACAGCTGCAACAATTACATGGGTCAGTGGCTGCTTGCCTTGTATTCTTCCTAACATTAGTTGAATCCTTTTCTGTATCCTTTCTTTTGCATCTGTTCTGTCCTCTTTTTTTGTGCTGTTTGTCTCTACTTTGCCTTTGCTTTTTTGCCTCCTTTCGTGATAGATTTACCCACTGCTTTTGTTGAATGCTCAATTTCCCGGACTTCTCTTATCTTTGCTTTTAGCTTGCCTCTTCCCTCTGTCTTACTTTGCTTCTGGCCCCACTGATCCCTAGAACTCTTTTTTAATTGGAATTTGAAAGGTTTTTAAATAGCTGCCCCCTGTAGCCCTGGAAGGTGGTTGAGGATTATTTAGGAGTGCTATAGGAACAAAAATCGCCCAGCAATCCTCATAATTCAACATGATATTTAAAGCTCCACAGATCAAGGAGAGCTGATACAGAGAGACAGAAAAGTGATGGTTCTCCAGAGGAGCTGCCCTGAGGCTGAAGAAAAAGTGAGGGAGTGGGAGATGGTGGGGTGTCCTCAAGAGTTTAACAATGGGTCTCAGGGGCTTGGAAAGCTTCAGCATTATTCCAACAGTATACTTAACCCTATTAAGTTGCTTAAATCCCTTTTATTTTTCAAGGCTGCCAGATTCACTTATGGCCTTAACATTATTGCTAAGGAATTGGTTATTCACAGGAGGCCAAACTGCATTGCTTGCGATGCTAACTCCTGTTAGCTTCAACATGAGCTAAGCACAGGGAGGCCTGAGGGTGGGATTTAAATCATAATTACTCCTTACAACTATAAAAAGTCAAACTGGCTGGAGTTTGCATCTGTTACAGCACAGAGCACAGATCAGAATTTCTCACCACTGCAACAGAGTTTATGGAGCTGATGGCTGCATGTTTTTTACAAGAACAATTAATATAATGCTCACTAGGGCAAGAAGTAAAACAGCTTCTTCATATCTAGATGGAAAAATAAATTGAAACCAACAGCCAGCAAGTATTTTTAGAAGAGCACCTTTAAAAGACAAATAAGCATGGATGTATTTTTAACACAATAATGCAAGGAGCTGTCTAAAGGCCATTATCTCAGCCAAGGTCAGTAGAGTACTTTCCAGCCAGTGTCTAGACACAAGTGAGGTTCCTTTAGCACCTACATGTCAGCCCAAAAGCATCTCCTGTCCTGCACCAGCAGCTCCTGGCCAGGTCTAGTAAAGCTGCAACATGAAGCAGAACAAGAAAACTGCTTTGAAAGTGGCAAGTGGGGAAGGACAAAGAGCATGATGTTGATGGCATAGGACCTTTTCTGTGGCTGCTATTGTGGGTATCCATTTTCTTTCTAGTGGCCAACCTATTCCTCGTGTCACCTATACAGAAGAAGAAAAGAAAACCTGGGGCACTGTCTTCAGGGAGCTGAAGAGTCTGTATCCAACTCATGCTTGCTATGAACACAACCACGTGTTCCCACTGCTGGAGAAGTACTGTGGTTACAGGGAGGACAATATTCCCCAGCTTGAAGATGTTTCAAATTTCTTGCAGAGTAAGTTTGAAGCATCTAAAAGAACTAAGTTATATGAAAGGCCTCAGGTATCAGTGGAGGTGGTGCTTCCAGAGAAGGAAAAACAATCCCTGATTTTTCAAAGGCTCCCTATGATGTTTGGGCATATCACTTAGCCTGTGTCCCAAGTCCTTCTCTAATGCTGCCAAGGGTACAATGGGACAGATGCTCAGATACTGTAGTGCTGGTATGCCCGGGCAGAATATAGCCTGCAATTAAACTCTATTTAACATAAGGAGATAAAAAACCCCCAAAACAGACCATCAAGAAACTTTTCCCACTGTGAGGAGTCTGGAAAAGGATAAATCAAACATATCAGCTGTTTTTAAGGTGCTGTCTTTCTGTCCCTTCAGGTTGCACTGGGTTTCGGCTGCGTCCTGTTGCAGGCTTGCTCTCCTCTCGGGATTTCCTGGCTGGGCTGGCGTTCCGGGTGTTCCACTCTACGCAGTACATCCGCCACTCCTCCAAGCCTATGTACACCCCAGAGCCGTAAGTACTCTGGCACACAAAGGGTGTAAAGCTGCGGCACACCACCAGCAGGGTCAGTCCAACTGGGAATAACTGCGTGGGACTCTGCAGCACTCCTGGGAACAGAGCTAAGGGAGAGCAGTCAAGGGACTGCTCTCTTCTGAAAACATTTATGGAGTGTTTCTAGTCTGTTTAACAATCTACATCCACTTCTGCAAGTTCTCCTGGGGCAAATGAGACAGTTTTGCTACTGAAGGCCTGCTTGTGTTATGGCTGGGATGCAAGAGAGCAGTGTACAAGGGCATTTAGCTACGCTATTAGCACCCAAGTAGTGCAGCAAGGACTCAACCTGTTGCAAGCAAGCTTCTGGCAGTAAGACAGTAGAAGCCCAGACCATTGAATCCATCCCATTTTCGTTTTGGAGTGTTTCTCTCTATCCCTGTCCATTGTCCTTTTCCGCTTGCCATTTTATAAACAGATTTCTGCTTCATATTGTTGCAATGGTTTTTTGGTTTTTTTTTTTGCTTCCTACTTTCCACAAACTCTTTTCCCTTTCTTTTTTCTATTTTTGAGTCTTCTGATATTCGTTCCTGCTTTTGTTTACACCACTGTCATCATTCCAGGCTGAAATGTCTTCCACAGACTTGGCCTTTTTTGGAAATCTTATCCCCTTCCCCTTTTCATCTCACCAAATCACTTCTCCGTATTTGAAAAATCTAGCAGTCCCTGCTTCTGAGGGATGTATGATGCAAAAGCACAGAAAACCATGGGGTTTGCAAGCATTTCCATCACAAGAATAATTTCAGAGCTGGACTTTTCCTGAATCACAGTTATTCAGATGTCATGTTTTCCTGCAGTGATATTTGTCATGAGCTGCTAGGACACGTGCCTCTTTTTGCTGATCCCAGTTTTGCTCAGTTCTCCCAGGTAAGTTACTTGGTGGTTGTATTATTTATATAATTAAATAGGAGCTGTGAAGGGTGATGCAGATTCACCTTTAAGCATACTGTGTAAGAGTGGCTGAGGTGGTTTATTTACTGCTTGAATAATCTGGACACAATTCACGTAGGTGAAATAATAAAGTCCAACTCCAAGGATGATCTTGTGTGAGTTGCTTTTTGACAGGCCCTGTGAAGCCACCATCTTAAAACCTTCCCACAGATGTTGATCCTTCTGAGTGAAGTCACATAGCTCATGAATCAGAGGGTTATTACCTCACCATGATATTCAAATGTTGGGGAAAGTGGAGATTTTGTTTTGTTTTCTGTTGAAGTGACATTGGAGGCTGAGTAAAGTGAGGAACTGTCTGAGCTGTAAGCATGGGAGAAGGCTTTCTTTTTGGTAGTGTTAATGTCTCTGGGAAAGAAGCCAAACCTTGGTGAAGTAGTAAACTTTTGGCTGCATCCCACCAGAAAACATGGAAATACACAAAGAGAGAGGCATAAAGACAGAAATACTGACAGAGAGAAAGAAAGAAAAAGAGAAGGGGAGAGAGGAAGGAAGGAAGGACGAGGGAGGGAGGGAGTGTAGGTTCGATGTAACATTTCAAAAGACAAAAGTCAGTTTGATCTAGTTAGTAAGTTCTCATTATTGCCTTCAGGCTTTGCCCTTTCCCAGAACTGGTGTCTCCTTCCAGATGAGTCCTACTGTACCTTGGCTCACTATGATTTGACATGGTGATAAGCTGCTACAACGTCTTTGCTGTGTGTGTGGGGAGCCCTCTGATTTTTGCACTATGCAGTCCTCACTAAAGCAAATCAAGAAAGGAACCTGGTTATATGTAGTTTCATGTGTCTGTGTTTTGAATCCAACTATTGCATGCCTCCTGGAAAAATCTCCATTAGCTCCTAAGGTATGAATAAGCTCTTTCAAATCATGCCCTGTCATTCAGAAAAAAATAGCTCATTCAAGGCTCCAGGAAAACTCCTTTAATCAGGACCCATCCAAACAAAGAGAAATACATAAGGTGTGTAGGTGTGATTGATTTACCTCCTTTTATCCCTATCATTCTCTCAGATGTTCATTGTAGGCTTGATCAAAAGCCTTTCAAAGTAAGAGGAAAATTTTATTTGACCTCAATGGGCTTTGTACCAGGCACAAAGGATCGTGCCTTGTAAATGACATTTGGAGAAGACCCTTTGTTCATTTTTGGACAGATTTCTGGTTTAAAATTGATCTTGCACGATAGGAACATGTCCTGTAAACATTTGTGTGTGGTAGTAAGCAATGGTAACATTTAAAATGTGAGCAATTACATAAGATGGGGCAGGAAGAATGTTTGCAATAAACAGCTTGAAGAATAATGGTTTATTGTTACAGGAAATTGGACTAGCATCTCTGGGAGCTCCAGATGATTTCATCGAGAAACTTGCTACGGTAATTTAATAGATGAGGGCTCAGTTTTCCAAAGCACCCTGTGTTGTCTTAATTCTGCTGCCACTGAAGTCACTGATAGAACTCCCATAGAGCTGAATGGGATCAGAGTGAAGACCATGATTGGAAAACCCCACCCTGAAACAGTTGCACTAAAGGAAAATAGCTTTGGCACCCCTTATTCAAAGTGACAGTTGTGATTAAACACAGAAGCCCAAACTAGATTTCCTCTAGCACAAACATATTGGGCAAGAAAAGATTATATGTTACTACATCCCCACAGGAAATTTCAAGAGGCAGCTCCTTGTAGTTGGTTTACCTTCAAGTATCTCTTCCACTTTGCCAGGCAGGAAATATCCTCTGTAGTCAACCTAGATTACCTGGATGCTACTCTGAGACTACGGAGACCCAGAGCTGCAAACTTTGAATAAAACTGGGGATATTCCTCTGAGTTTATGGTCCCCAGTGCCAAATGAAGGCCACCTGAGAAAATAATTCCACCAGCTTTGACACTTCTGACAGATAGGGTAGTTTTTTCTCAGCCAGGGGAGGTGTCCCTTCACAAGGACAGACCCAGGAGTTAGGCCACACACACCGCCTTCCCTTCTATTGCATCAACAGCCTGTTCATGCCCCTGCTGCAGTCAGATGTGCAGCCCTGTGTGAAGCAGGACTCAAACTCTTCAAAACTAAGGTTCAAACTTCTATTGGGTTGGCCATCCAAAATAAAGCTTTATTGCTATAATTTCATTGCCCCTGCTGACAAAGATAAGCACAGTAAAACACAACTTTGTTTGTCATGGAACTGAACTGATTATCAGGCACACAGAATCTAGTGCTGTGCTTCTCCCAGGAGAAGAACTTCTGTCTGAAGAGACATTTATTGCATTAATACACTTGAATTTGTCACATAGCAACATTTTATATAGAAATGAAAACTCTAAATGTATTAAAATAAATGGTGTACACATATTACTTTTTATGAAGGTGTCTAGGTTTGAAAGACA
>WBMY01004178.1:268480-288337 GCA_013397315.1 Donacobius atricapilla | reverse complement strand
TTGCCAAAAATCCCTAGCAGTCTGAAATTTTCCACAGAGATTTAAGATGTGTAATTATGCCTTTAAGGTATTGGCTTGTGCTCAGGGAAGTAGGAAGACCTACTTCCATGGCAGAAATACCCAGAGCTGTGCACTGGATATTAAGTCTGTGATTCAGGCTTAATTACTTACCATACTCTGGGAGGGCAATGCTGTGTCACCAGTTGGCAAGGACACACTCATATTTAGGCAGGGGACATAGCTGGCAGTCTCCTTAAGGCACAGCCCAATCATTTGGAGGGGGATAAAACAAACAGGATCCTTTAATAAGGACTTTAAAATCTTGTGAGAGTAGGAATATGTATTCTTCTAACAAGCTTTTAAAATACTCCTGGGAAATACAGTAATAGGAACCAACCTTTCTGCAGGGCCCTGCTGGGAGCTATGGACTTACTTTTTATTTTATATTCCCTCCAAATTCTGCGAAATCCCTTCTTTCCTGTAGCCTTTCTATAATAACTGAACCAACACCATTAGAGGTCCCAGAAGGCGCAGGTGAGACCACTCTGACCTGGCCACCGTAACACAGGGTGGGGAAAAGGAATATCGTTTCGTCCATTTAGCACTCCTACATGACCACACATAGCCAAACCCTTGACAATCCTTTAAAAGCAGCAGCCATTAGCTACATTATTATCTCTCCTTCTCATACAGAATAATATTAAACTTTCTATCTTCCTGCACATCCTTGGAAGAAGCAGTCTGCCTTTTTGGGGACTAATCCTCAATGGCTTAGTCAACTGTAATGTTCCAGTGTCAAGTGACTGGGAAGCTTGGTTGGGTGTGTATTTCATCTCTGAGCTCACTCACTCTAAACCAAAGCAGTTTCTTTTCCTAATTAATGAATGTAAGCTGCATGAATATATCTGCTGATATCAGTTTGGTTGGTTCAAGGTTCAAATTTCCCTGTCTCCTTCTTCTGGCAGACTTCAGTCCCAACTTAGCAGTAGTCAAGAATTATAATGTAGATCTTTGCCTCTCCTGGGGATATCTTACCAACTCTGAAAAACCGAGAGCTGATTTTATAGGACGTGCCATTATGTGACTTGTTTCATTTGGGAGAAATGCTATTAACGCATTCATCAAATCAGTTTAGGCTTTGACCCTTTAGGAGCCAAAAGAATTGTTCATCAGCCTCTGCACTTAACATTATAAAAATAGGTTAGATCTTTGCAAAATTGAATGTCTTGATAAATTATTAAAAACAAGAAAAGGCCCTCAAAAGACGTATTATCCTTTCTAGATTGAAGAGGTCCCAGGAGAATTCACTCAGGACGATTTGGCTGAAGATGATGTCATGTTGCTGGATGCTTGGGAGCAGGTTAGCTGTGTACTTGACTATTGCTTTTTGTGATAACAAGGGTAATTTATTCTTAATCATTTAGTTCGTAAGATGGGAGGAACAATCATCTTGACAGAATGGAAGCAGTTTTGTTTTCTTTAAATTATACCAAAAGGAGCTATACTTTTTGAGCTATATGATGTGCTGATGTTCATACATTGAATTTCCAAGCATAATGTGAGACCATGAAAGGCACTGATTTAAAGCAATGGAGGCTGCACGTGTATAAGCCCCAGCAGTGTTCTAGAAAGGTTCTCAATAATGTTATTGACTTTATCACCAAAATTTATTAATTTTAAAAAAAGTCATTGCATTAAATGTGTTTAGAATCCACTAAATCCTTGTAGCAGGAGCCACCTACAAAAAGTCCTAGTAGAGAAAGGGACCAACACTAGATAGACCCTTACAAAAATTTTTTCATTCTAAAAAGTGAATGGAGGGTGACAGAAATAATCACCATCATTGCCCAGTTCACTGAAAACTGAAAATGTGGAGAGCTTTTTGAATGACAGGCAAACTCATTGCAGATTTAGAGAACACGTCTGTTTGTCACACTATATTCTCTCTACCCTTTCTCTTGTCTTGGAGGGAAAGAGGAGAAGGCCCATGCCCTATTTGTCTTCTTCACCTTAACCCTTAAGGAACAAAAGGCTGAGATTTTTGGAAGTAAGAAGGAATGTGCATGGTTCATGTGAAAAGAAGTGATGGAGGGGTGGGGAAGAACTGGATGGAAAGTAGTTGGGACTTACTGAGTCAGATAAGAAGTCTTGGAACTACATGTAGCTGGTTTCCAAGCAATCCTGGAGATAAAAAAAAAGGGGTATGGGGGATTGCAGATCGAGGAGTAGCACATATAACAGGGCACACATGCCGATGTGCACACAGAGCTCAAACTAGAGACAGTATTACTACCTGTACCCAAAGAGCAATTTCCTTGTGAAAGATACCTATGGAAAGGGTAATTAGAGATCCTTTCATCAGAATGAATAAAGGTCTGGCCTTCCAGTGTCATAGAGGGCAGAGAGATTTCAGAGGGCATAACTACACTTTCTCACAAGGGAGAAAAAACCCATCAGTTGTGGTTTTTGAGCGCTCTGTATCTCTGCAGTTTTTTCATAGAGTATGTTCTTTCTCCTAGAGGAATCAACTATTCTGTACTTTACCAGCTGTACACAACATCCTTATAACACCAGGGGAGTTATGTCTTTCCTCTGTTTGCAGGTTTTCATCTGGATTGGGAAGGACGCTAATGAAACTGAGAGACAGGAATCCGTTAAATCAGGTAAATCAAATCAATTTGGCAGATTTCTGAGTGAAGTAACATCAATATTACTTAACAAAGAGGAAAATATGATGTAGAAGAAATCTAGTTACATTTACAGTGTCTCAAAGTGGTACTGAGCTTATTAGGATTTAATACAGGAGATGATTTTTTTCACCTTTAAATGCGCTTTAAAACTCTGTAAGTTTATGAAGGATAAAATTAATCAAGATAGCATTACTGGGCTGCAGAGGTTTTTAAATAATATGTAGGAGAGCCCTACGAAAAGTAACTGCACTGAAAAGAGAAGGAATTTAAAAGGAGGTCCCTACTGACCTATTCTCTCAATAATGTATATAGAAAAAGGATTGCCAGCAAGTCCTTATAGTGCCACCCTTCACTAAGTTAAATTTGCAGGAGGAAATTCCAATTACAGAACAAACAAAACAAATCAAGATGACTTACACGGCACGTACCTCCTTGAAAAATCATGTGTCATCCCTGGTGTGTCTGAATATAGCTGAGCTATTCTGACAGAGTTCGTGCTGAAAACCCTTGTATGTGTTTCCCTGGAGCAGCTAAGGTTACCTGGCTGTGTTTCTGTATGTATTGATGTCCTGTTGAGATGTCAAGGGAAACTACACTCACTGGCTTGTACATGGACAAAATGGGAACAAAGCTTGTGCATCCTCACAGCACCAGGAAATGCTTTCTCCTGTTTAAGAGCCAAAACCCAGCTGTATGGCAACAAACCACTCAGAAAAGCTATCCCTCTGTTTTAACTTCATGGAAAATTACTTCACTGCCAGCTGGGAAAAATCAGCCTTTACCTGATCATCTCATTGCCTTTGAAATAATTAATTGAATACTGTATTATAGCAGCCCAGTGTTTTTTCACTATGGCTTTTAATGTATTTTTTTATACCAAAGGAATTAACTAATATATTCTGTATTTCCTCTCTGTTTTTAGCCAAACGCTATATTGAAACAGATCCTTCTGGGAGAGATAAGGGAACCCCCATTGTAATTGTGAAGCAAGGGCATGAACCCCCCACATTCACAGGCTGGTTCCTGGCTTGGGACTCAAACAAGTGGAAGAACTGATCTCTCCATGCAGACTCCAGCTTCGAGCCAAAGAATGATCAGAGCCTAGCTACTTGCTAATATTTTTAAGCATAAACTTACGCAAGAATACGACGCATCTGTTGTTACATTTTCCTGAGCTTTGATGTATTTCTGTGAATAACGTAGAAATTCTTCTAGCATTGGAAGGGATAAATGATAATTGTAGACTGACCAAATGGCAGGAGTGGGGCTTTTCTAGTAGTAAATATACAAAGTGCTACCAATCTTTAATCTTAAAAGGAAGAAACACATTTTCTTTAATCAGCTGATTCTTTAAAGAGAAGCTGTGGATCAGTTTACTTTAATGTGCTAAAATGGACCAAATTCTGTCTTCACTTAAAAATCCAAACTAATGCCACAGAAATTCCTTTAGATTAAGGTCAGGATAATACTGTGCAGAATTTGGCTTGGCAGAGAGATAAAACTATCCATTGCAAAGAAGGACTGCACCTGATTTAATTACTAGGCCCACGTATTGCTACACTCATTGAAAATTTCAGATAATGTGTGATCTGCAGTGGGAGTTGTGGCTCACAGAGGGCAAATAGTGGATGGATACTTGGAGAAAGCTGTGCTTAACATGCTTGTTTACCCTGTTAATACCTGTATGTGTGGAGCTTTAGACTGAATACTGTCAGAATATGAAATCGACAAAGGTTTTTTTGAGGGACTGCCTGGCGTAATGAATTCCTTTAGGTTTATCTCTGAACCAACTCCAGCTCCACCAGGTCTTTTTAACTAAAGCTCTTAAACACATTGTAGTGCACTAGTGCTTTGAAGTGGAAGCAAAAGTAACAGCTTCAAAACACATACCCTGCCTTAACCAGATTGCTCTTAAGCCATACTTCACCTCAGTTGCCTTACTCAGCAGTACTTAGTTCTTCTTCAGCATGCAGACTGTTCACCTTGTCAGCTGCAGGATGTCTTTCTAATTTTCTGTGCAGGTGTTAGACAAATATCAAGCACATCAAAAGCAAGGAAACCCCTGGTTTCAGTAGCATTTCTGGGAATTTGGAATGTGAGTATGCACCATAGAATATGACTTTCTCTTTTCTCTCAGGCACACTTATTTGAGTTTTTTTTTATTCTGGTGAATTAAAAGTACGTTTTCTAAGTGGCTTTTGTAACTCAGCCACAAAAAAATCTATTTAAGGGTAGTGGGAAAGCTTCTTCAAATCTTTAGCGCTACTTTGATCACTTATCCAGTAATGCTTGTTTTAAACAACAGTCCATACAGCTGCAAATCATATTAATGTGTTTTTTTAATGACAGCATTTCAGCAGTTTTATTATTCTTGTAAGTTAGGTTGGAAAGCTAAATTTTAGATATTTTTGTATTTTTTTAACATGCTTGGGATTTTTAATCAGGGTAATATAAAAGAATGAATTTAATATGAGCTCGTAATATCAATGACAAAAGAATTGTGAATCTAAGAAATTAATTATAGGAGTTAGCTTTCAACATTTGTTTAAATGTCTGCTAGTATAGCTGGGCTGTATCTGAATGTAATTTCATTTAAAATAAAGTTACAAAACCCAGTATTGTATATGCCAAACCAATCTTCTTCTCTCTGACATATTGTAGGGCAGTGCTTCCACTGGTGTTTAGCAAGACTTCCTGCAAACCTAAATTGGTACCTTCCTTTTAAATGGATAGTGCAGTGAGAAGTTACGTGTTTTTACTTTGGTGCCATTTTGCCCAGCGGAAGCTTAACTCTTCTCAACAACTTGACAGTTACAAACCTAAGTGAAGAACAGAGAATTGGGTGCTTATTAAGTTGCTATTTTCATCTTTAAGAAAAAACACATTTGTTGTTAATCAAACTCTCTGGTTTTATAACTTTTTGCTTGCAAAAATAATTAAGTACAGAAATAACTACTTTATAAAATAGGAAGAAAAATGTTTATGTTTGTTTTTAAAGGATACGTCTTGCTTTTTATTTGTGAGAGTAGATAAGATGTCCTTCTGCTGGAAGGAGCACAAAGACCTTTTCAATGCCTCAGCCACTGAGCAGCCTGTAATTATCTGATTGTCGTCTTCAACACATACATATGATTCTTCTCATTTTTAAAAAATAACAGTTATAGTAGCTTCTGAACCAAGGATTAGACAAGATCTGTCCTTCTTGTACATAAACATCTTCCGGAACACTGAGGGCTCTGAGCTGGCACAGTGTGCCAGCATATTCTCCAGCACTGTGAAAGCCTCTTTTCAGTTCCCTCACATAAGACAGAGGAGCTTTTGTGGTCTCCTGGCGTGGGCTCCTGGGTTTGTAATACATTGTTCTGGCGTGTTGATTACTGATGTTGAGAAGAGCATTGAGAGCTCATAAGGGAACAGTGTTCTCCACAGGGCTTAAAGCACAACAGCTGCTAGCAACATTGTTCTTGGGTTTACTTGCCAGTGAGGAAGTTTATTTTTCATACATATATGTGCAGTACACACAAAGACATATTTCTTTCTCTCAAGAAGAGGAGAAGGAGGCAGGACAGACAGGATGGACTCTGAGTGCTTGGAAATGTTAAAGATTAAGCTGTTTTCAAGAAAATATTTAAGCACCTAACTTTATGAATATACATATCAAACCTATCTGCCTTGTTTTCATAATAGAAAAAATTTTGCAGATTGGTATACAGTCAAGAATAAGCTATGTCTTGCACTATTATCACATAGTAATAGTATGTTCACTCTACTTGTAATGGCAAAATTAGACCCTGATTTAGGAATTTCATTATGCTACTACCAAACAGAAAGCATTCATGTTCTATTGGTTGTAAACACAGCATCATTTTTCAGCTTTATTTCATTGCAACAGAAAAGTGTTAGGAATCCTTAGAACTAACAGGACATCATAGTGATTTATATTACATAAAATACCATAATCTTAGAGTATAACTACAGATTATGCACAGGACAGGAGTCAGCTTCTTGAATCACTGCTCTAAATACGCATTTTTACCATGGCACATGGTAGTGCTATTTAGAATTAGATCTGCTGTAAATGATTATGTAAAATGCAGCTATATTCAACTGAATGGTTTGATTTCTTTGTAGTGCTGACTCACACAAGCTTCAACTGCAGCAAGAAAATACTGGTGATGGGAGATGGTAGACAGGATTGTGGTACTCTCTCTCCCAGGAGAACTGAGGAATCATACAGAAAATGTTCTGCTCACTAGACTATAGCAGGAGATACTCTCAGACATCTTTATAGGTTATAGGAACACTTCTTGTTACGAACTTTGTAATCTTCTTGTACCCTTCATTTTTACAGAATGTAAAAGAAGTAAAAAGAAAAAAACGGCCCAAACAAGGCTATTCTTTTCCATGAACTGAAATTCTTCTTCAGAGTTGACTTTTCTATAGGAAAGCTTCAGAAAAAAACCTTCAAACTTTGCTTTAGGATACAACTGCTTCAGCAGCATCTCACTGAAGTTTCTGCCTTTATGGCTTAATTGAGCCAAATGCAGGTATATAACCCAAAAAATGATTATCTAATAAAACCAGAAAATACTTTGCTGTGCTGACTCTACAAATCCTTGCATTTTCTTTTTTAAAGACAATAGTTTTGTCTTTAGATAAAGAAATAGTACACTTTTCCCTTCTTATGGATATATTCTGATGCTAAAATCAAAGGAACTTATGAAAACACAATCAGATCTTTATTCTACTACATGTCCTAAATGCCTAATTGCATCTTCTCTTGACTGGCCGAAAGTTATTTTGACCGTCTCTGCCTATTAGCCTGTTGCCTTATGCTAAAAATGAATACACTACACTCACTCCAATTACAGCATCCAAGGTGCAAAGAGAAGGGCTGACCAGTGGGAACTGGGAGGCCCACCATGGCTTAAAATTTACAGATTATTACTTTGGACCTTCTCCCTCTGCTTGTCATTTTCCTCTTGACATTAAAGCATATTTGCATGGCAGGAGGAAAAAATTGCCCCTACAGAACATAACATGTAAGCTAATTTTTTTTTTTTTTTAAAGTGTCGCAGAGTTATTCCAGGGGAGCAAGCAGATGGTTCAGTCTCTATCAGGCTTCTTCCTAAACACATCCACACTTCCACCCTGAGAGAGTTCTCTCCTCAAAGGGTTGTTGAGTGTACTGAGAACTACAACACTGTACATTTTACCACCACGTGTAATCAGTCAGCAGTGAAATTTGGGCCTCCGTGCACATGAAATGAAAGCATCAAGTGAAAGCATTGATTTTTATTTTTTGTTATACTGCAGATCATTGCCTCAAAAATTAGCTGCATGGAGGCAAGCAGGGGAGACTGGAACAATCTGAACAGTATCCCACTGAAAGGTCTAGAAACAGACATTTGCTTTTGCAGCAACAATGCTTTGATTGTTTTAAAAAAGCCTCTTGACTCGTGCTAGAAGGGCATAGCTCTCCTTTCTGCTCTTCAACAGATATCACAGAAGTGACTCAGGGTTATTTACCTTGATAACATCAAGGCTGGATGCAATCAAGTGATTTTAGTATCATTTGCCCAACAGTTCACCATGCTTTGTGTTGTCTGATACCCTTGCTACAGAACAAGCAGCTACAGAAACAATTGTGATTAAAATAGGCCACTGATTGGAAGATTACAAATCTCCCTGGAGGCTTAGATTTTCAGAGGTGTCTCAGAAAGGTCACAGGTTTCCTGTAGTGGGCCTTGCAACACATCAAAGTCCCCATTTAACCAGCTGAGTGGGATGCAGATGTCTCTAATGGCACCAAAGATTGCTGTCCTTCCCAGCACTAACCAGCTGCTCTCCTACTGTATGTGGGTAAGAAGTGGCTGTGAATGTCCTACCAGCAAGAACAGACAAGAAGCCCGCTCTAACAATCCCCTTCTCCCTTTCCAGATAGGCCCAGCCAACCTTCTGCTGCCAGACTCTGTCCCCTCCTAGTATTTGCAGATGCACTTCAGCACCCAAATAATCCCACGTGTGAATTCCGAAAGCTCAAAGTGATCTTTTTTAAGATTGTGTGAGGAAAGGTGATAAAAACTTATCTGATATTCAAAGCAGCAAATAGGGATTCTGGTACCTGTATTTCCTGTTGTCTGTGAGAAGTGAATCACTGAATTCTAGTCCTATTCTCTACCTATTAAATGAGGATTTCCTCAATCCTTTTCCTATTTATTTAAGCTGCTCTGTCTCTTACCGTGTGTTTGTACAATGCTTGACCTAGTCAAGTCACTTCTCAACAGTCATCTTGTAGGTACTGCTCATAATCCAGACAGCTGCCAGGTTATTGGTGCCAGGCTGCACAGACTTGCTTAGAGCAGGATCAGACAGGATGAGTGCGATGCCTCAGAGACCTGCTGAAGAATGGGTGCAGTTCCACCAGCCATAGCATCAGAGCAGCAGAGGATGGACAGAGGCCAGCTCAACTGAGCAGTAAAGCTTTTATCTTATAACACAGCAAAAGCTAAATAGATCTCTCGCCCTCACCTGTTCAGCCTTGACATTCCATTAAAGCTGTAACTATGGGTATATCTGCATCAGGTCCATAAAAATTCCTCTCCAGACTGGGAGCAACTGCTCTGGGGATTTAAAGTATGAAGCAAAGACAAGGCTCTGCTTGGAGGAAATAGCAAAATCCTCAGGTGCTTCTTTACTTCAACTTGGAGAATGATAAGATTTGCTTTTAAAAGGGATGGCATCTTGTTTAACTCCCATGTCCTGAAACTCTTCTGCTGCTGTTGTTAAAGACATGAGGCCTCTCTGCAGTACAGCTGATTTTGTTTCTGGCAAGTGTTGTTTTGTGGTTAAGGACTGTGACTGTTGATAATGTATTGGATGTTTCTTTCATTATTACTGAGTTACACTGGGTAAGACATCCACTGACATGGCTTCAATCCAGAGCCTGAGCATGAGGAGTCCTGTCAAGGGTATGAACTGAGAGAAGCAAAAAGTGCTCGCTGCCTATAGATGGAGGGATGAAGATTACCAAATTTCTTTTTCATTTTGAAGCTTTGGTTTTTCATTTAAATATTGTCTGTGTTCTTCAACAAATGTCTGCTAGCTGCTGCTGTTGGTTTCACATAATTTCATCACTCTGGCCCAGTGAAAGCTTGGAGTTAGGGCCTCTGTGGTGACTGCTAATGGCCATCATTTTATCTCATCTCTGACTTATCACAGGTCTGAAAAACACAGAAACACATACATGCTTTATGTGCCAGACTGCTGTGCTTTCAATCAATCCTCAGCAAGGACTCAAAGATGAATGATTTGCAGGGACTGCAGTGACACTAACTTAAAAACCTCTGTATCTACAGTTGTGCTGAGATGAAAGACTGTGCAGATATCGGTGTCCCTAAGCAGAAGGGCAGGGCTCTTTAAGTGACCCTCAGCAGGCAGAATCTCTCAGATTTAGTAACAGGCTTTCACAGAATGACCTATGGCTTCAGAGGCCTTCTATCAGTAAACCAGGAGGAAGGGATATAACCATTTGTTCTCTTTAAAGCTTTCTCATGCTTCCTCTGAAGATTCAGTTTGGGGGTGCATCTACTCATGTGCTGAATATATAATATATTTATCGTATACCATCTGAAATTTAGAATCTTCAAAGCATGAAGACTTCCTTAAATAGATTCTTTCTGTTTCCGATATGTCCATGCTTTTTTTTTCCTTACATAAGGAGGTATTATTTGTTGGATTTTTCTTTTCCAGCAGTAGGGAGGCCTTGAATAAAATAATTCAATTAGAAAAAAAAATGATTATGTTCATAGTATCCCACTGCTGCTTCTGCTCCCAAGAGCCCTGCCTGGACTCTTAATCTTCTATGATCAGTCCTGGGAGAGGTGAAGAGGAAGGTCTTCAGAGAGATGAAAACTGCAGGGCTTACCCTTGCAGCACTTCAACTACCGACTCTTGCAGGATTGCCTCCATTCACTGGAGTTCCGTAACACAACTAAAATCTCAGCTAAACAATCTGTTCCTCCACAAACTTGTTTATTTTTCTTCCCTACTTTGTTTAAAGCCTGCTAAGTAGTGAGGTGTGACCATGAGAGCCAGAGAAGGGGAAACCTATATTCTGATAAAAAGCTGGGATGTTGACAAAAGGCTTTAAAAATTATGCATTTAAAAATTAGTATTTTGGCAGGGTTTTGTGGAAGTTTACAATTCTAGTGGCAGAAGCTGTGCCAAATTCTCTGAAAGGCTCTCAATTTTCAATATTATGGAATTGGAATGTATGATGTGGTTTGTTTGAATCATATTCCCTGGGAGAGGAAAGCGAAAGGGATTTTGCAGGGACAGGTTTTATAAGGTCTTCAAAGTGCGTTTACTGTTGTTTCTCTCCAAGAATTGAAACCTAGGATGTGAAAGAAAGCTTTCTGCCTAGCACCCCTGTGATTAGCTTTCAAATCAATTTTCAAGTGACTTAGTTCTAATATTTAGCAAGCAGTAGGCCTAATCTTGCATTCATTGAAGTAATTTTGAGATTTACTGTTAACTTAAAAAGAAGATGTGGTGAGCTGATAAGATTTAAAAAAATCTAGACTACCGCTGAGCAACAAGATGAAATTACTCCTCCCCACCCACACAGTGTTTGTCTTCCCTGAAACCTTATTCTTTCATCGTCCTCTCTTTGGTTTGTTCCTTCTTCCCTTGTTCATCTGATCATAAATACAAACCTGGGAGCTCCCTAGGATAAGGGTTGGTTTTCCTTTTGCTATAGCACCCTGTAATAGATTTCACACTGAAACTCTTAAGTATTGTAACTGAGAAGAAGAATTATCCTTTTTTTTTTTTTTAAATTTGGCTTAAGTTTTAGAAAATGCAACAAATATCCAATACTTAAGTATAAGATACCCATCATTTCTCAGTGGAAGAGACTGAAACCTTCATGCCACAGTTCAGGCTAGCTGATGAAACTCTCCATGGCCCTGGAGGGAAAGAGCTCCTTTGCAGGCACTGAAACTCCATAGTTCTTATCATTGGAAGCCAAACAACTCTGTTTAGGCTTGAAAAAAATCCAATCTAGAATGCTTAGTTCTCATTCACTTTCTGCTGACTGAAGTTTACTTTTCATATCAGAAATCAAAGCAAAGGAGTATCTGCTCTTCCCATTCCCTCCTGGAGAGATGATTTTTAACACCCTCTTGCTTCAAAGCAAAATTTAATGTATTAAATCCAAACCATGCACAGGGACTGGATGCAGTTGCCACACAGCTGGCAAAGCTGTAGGACCTGCTATATCAGGGCTCGCATGTATTACACTTGGGAGTGCTGTTGTGTTGGATTAGGAGCAAACACACGTAAATTTTAGCTCAAAACTCCTAGTGCCTGGGAAGTCTCCAAATGAAAAGCCACTCAGAACTATGACCTTCTCTGCAAGGAAAGAATTGGGTCATATATAATTCTGAGTGCAAATTTTTGTTTTATTTTGCTGGGCTACATTAAGTATTTCACTGTGCACTTCAGATGTCTGTTGTCTAAAAAGACAGGTTAAAGATCCAGCCAGTGGCACAGCTTTTGAAAACTCACAAATGCCTCACAACTACAGAGCTATAATGAAGTTCCTGGGAAGGACTTCTGGTAGGAAGTGAAGCAAGCACTGCAGAGGATGAGACCAGTGGACTGCACAGATGCTCAGTAAGCTTTACCAGTCTTCTGTGGATTAAAAAGACCAAGTTAATTTATCAGTTAAAGCATGTATTCAGGAACATTGTTAATCTATTAATTACATCATTAAAGATATTACAACTATGTTTGAGCTCAGTTATCTGACTAGAATTAATAATAAATTGTTTCTTTCTTTAAAAAATAACCTCCTCCCCTCTATCTAGGGAGCCAGCAGGTCTCTCTTTTCACTCACCTTAAGAAAGAGATGCTTTCAGAAAGCCGGAGAGTAGTTATATTCTATACTGTTTGTTCTGTATGTGACCAGGAGTTATAAGCAGCACTCACAAGTCCCTATTATTAGGACAACTGATAAATTACCAAACAGTGGTTGGAGAACATAAAACAAATTGTTTTTTGTCTATTTCATTGTCTCAGTGGGGACTTCTCTTAGCTGTTGCCTCTGAGCACCAGGCTCTAGGAGCTTTGACATTATTATTACTGTACTATCTACACTAGTATACATTAAAGCAGAGACTTTAGGTTTTTCACAGCCCTCCTGGGAGCTCAGGCATATCTCCCATAAAATTTTATTTCCATACAGTGTAATCTCTGAAATCTGTTTCTATTGCTGCTGTACCTTTTTAGGAGAGATGAGCAACTGAATTTCCTCTTCAAGGTGTGCACTTAACTTGATTTACACAAAGTTATTACAGATCAACAGCCTGCTCATTTTCACAGTGAACCCTGTATATTGGATGGGCACTACCTCTCGTTGCCAAAATGGTGGGAACTCATCCAAGAGCCAGCCAGCTGTGCACACCACACAGGCAAGGGCTCCCTGCTCCAGCCAGCCACAGGAACATGCCAATCCCTGCAAATCAGTGGAGCTTCAGTGCTCTCTCTTTTGTGACTGTCTTTGAAATGCTCTCATGGCAGGTTGCAGTGCACTATATTTGTCATTTAAGCATTTCATTAACCATATGCTAACTTCGAGTCTGTGCACTGAGTGCTGTGTGCTTCTTCCTGTCCTGGCACTTCCTTTTGGATATATGCAGCACCTGAAGAACAAAGCATAGCTTTTAAATAAGTAACTGTTGCAAGCAGATGGATTGTTAGGAAATAACTGGTTTAAATGAATGTTTCATCCTATAAACACTTAGTCAGAAGCTTCAGTCAGAACTTGTAACTTTTTTTTTCCACTACAGTAAATCAACTGAGATACAAATTTATCAAAGAAAAGCCTTCTTTGTTCTAATGTCCAAGATCTTTTTGTTTTTTCCTATCTATTACAATTCCAGCAAATGTCAGCACCTTTATACAAGTTTAATAGTTATACAATATTTGTAAAGTTCTTTAGGAAAGAAAATATTTAATAGCTGGTTTTTTATTTCCTTCATTGTTATTCTGTGTTAGCAATATCTCAAACAGCAGTAGTTATTCTAACAATCTTTACTAATTATACTAGTAGTATAACTAGTATAAAGTAGTTATACTACCATTGTTATTCTGGAGCTGGGAAAATACCTTCACATATTAAATCTGTCTATATAGGGGCAAAATAAAACATGCTGCTCTTACATTTGTAAATGTAGTACTTATAATCTGCTTGCAAACTGCTCCCATCATATTAAAGTGATATATTTAAAAACTCTGCAACCCTTTTCAAAGGAAGCAATGTAAGAAGATGTGAGCTGATACTGAAATCTCAGCTTGACAGAATTTTAAACTGTTTAGAATTACTTTGGCATACAAAAAAACAAAACAAAACAACAAAACCTCTCTAAAGTGCCCGTGGCTTTTCTGGAGGAAAAAAAATACTGGGGGGAAAAAAATATTGGAAGCTGTTCTCTTAACAGGCAAGATTTTCAAACAGTAGCATTGAGTAGCACTGCATTCTCAGCAAGAGTGTGATGACTTGAGTCAGTAGTTTCAGATGGGAAAAAGCCCTATAAAAGAAAAAGTGCTGTCACAAACCTGGGGTAGGAGGTGGGGAACCTGTTGCTGAGGTGTATATTAGTCTTTGATCAGTATACAACCATTGAAAATACATGCAACCCCAGGCTTGCTTGTATGTAGTATCACACACTGAACCTGGAATTGCTCATGGTGGAGAAGTCTTACCTCACATAATGAAGGATTAAAGTTTAAGCTATTTTGTCCATTTATTAAATAAACATATTTGCTGGGGTTTTTTTGGCACTAGTTTCTTAGTGAAGTGGGGGTGGAAACCAGGGGTTCCTGCCAAAAAAAAAAATAAAAAAAGCTTTAAATTCTTTAAAACTGCCCCATAACAAGTCCTATGTCTGAGTTTGGATTTTGTGACTATAAACTTTGTATAATATGAAGAGGGGATCTATGCTAAATCCTTCTTAATTATACTCTTATTAATTACACACTTATTAATAAGCTATTAAATGAACAATCAGTGTGGCTGACAGTTTTGTGATGCAAGTCCTTACAAAGGATACAAAGATGCTGTTGGAGACCACCCTTCTGCTGCCCCAGCCTATCACAGAAGATGCATTACTCATACAACCACATGTACACAAAGTGGTCAGACTGTTCCCCATGTTCCACAAACATGGAGTCACCACCATTGCAGCCATCCCATCAGAGGATGAAATAACCAAAATTCACAGAGCCTGGAAGGCAGAGGTTGCACTTTCAGTTACCCTGAGCCAAGACTTGCTCAGTGTGACCAAGAACATTTATGAGTTAGTACAGCTTGCTTTCAGCTAACACATCTGAATGGAATTGAAGAGGCAACAAAGTCTGACTGTTAGTATCAAAGAAAAAGCTTTTTGTTTGTTAGCCTGCTATGTGGCATTATGTTTATTTATGAAAATGAAAGTAGCAAAACACAGATGTTAGACTTCATGTGAAGATATGTATTAAATGGCAGTAAGTTTAATTAACTGGTATAATCAGAGTGGTAACTTAAATTGTAACACATAGCAACTCCATCTCCTACTGCTCTAAGCTTAGTTATTTTGAGGAAATGAATTAGATTTTCTACCACCAACTACTTTTTAATAATCAAAGCAGAGTAATTCATGCAGCATGTAAGTTATCATAAAAGAATTCAGCAGAGGTACTAAAGACGATAAAAGGCTTCTTTGTGCAAGACATTTTGTACATCAATTTAAGAGATAGTCTTAAGAGCAAAAGTTGCAATTTCTCAAGTATTTAATTCTTACTGCTCATATTCAAGGGGTTTCTCAAAATTCATGGTGAAATATTTTATGTACCATGTAACAAGTCAAAGCAACACTTTCAGAACCATGTAACAATTTAAAGCAGCACTTTTTTAGCTCTAACCTGAGATCTAGGGTATAGTTGAAGTGAAGTAACTTCAATTTTTGAATGTACAACTGAGCTACAGTTGGTTACTGTAATAACAAACATTATTGCTATTACACAAACATTAATACATATTACCCCAGACTAGGACTGCCATGTCATTGTATTGAAATGCAACTGATTTTCATACACATTTTGAAATCTGCTCGATTTCCACATGAAGCAGCAATAATTGGTGGTGTGAGGTTGCTAACACATCTCTCTCATGAAGATGGGAGGTTGGGATCCCATCGTTATAGCCAGCTACCTGTAGCTGGCAGTGCACAGTCCTTGCAATAATTCCATTCTTCTTATGACTTCATTCCTTTCCGTCTGACAACTGATTCAGCTCTGTGATGCAGCTGGTTCCTTCCTATGCCTCCTTCAGCATTTGCTCATATTTGTTTGTCTGTTCTTTAGTTCTGGCCATATCCCTCTGCATCTGCAGTATATGGCCAGATCAGGATCATTTGGCTGATGTTTCAATTTTCATTTGATTTGAATCAAATATGCTACACATAACACATGGTGCAATTAAAAAATAACTCTTAATTATTAGCTATTGAACTGGAAAATAAATGCCATTAGCCTGTTCTTCGGAATTATGATATTTAATGAAAACAAAAGGAATATTGTGTTAATCTGGCCATGGAAATTCAAGCCCACTATTTTTGCTAGGGAAGGAATTTCTCATCTGCTGCATCACTAGATGTGGTTGTGTACAACAGTCATACCTACTTGAGTAGAATTTAACTTTAAAATGACCAGCAGTAATGAAAGCTCTGATTTAATGTCCTGATACAGTGAACCTCTCATGAACTGCTAGATTTAATTTCCATGTATTGCTATTTCCATTGAAAGACGATTTCTTGTGAAGAATACATGCAGCCTTGAAAGTAGATGTTTGATGACCCTTTGCATTCTTGTCATCGGGGCACTGAGACAGCTCCTGAAGTGAAGGAGGTGATATGTATTAAAAGGTAACCTAAGTCTCTGCTGAGTAATAATATTAAAATTTCCATGAATCTTATCTTTCCACTGTATGCCAATTCTTTCTTGGCAACACTTCAACCAATTTCATGGTCCATATCCCTAATAAGGACTATCTAAATTTCTCAGAGGCAGTTAATAATTGCAGCATTGGAAGCCTGGCCCTCTCAAACCTGCCCTGAACCAAAATTATCCCTAGGCCATTAAGGAATTTTAAAAGAAAAACGAACAAACAAACAAAACCAAAACCAAAACTAAAATACAAACTACCATAGTGAAGAAGCTGCATGTTATGCAGGTACTGCTTCTTTTTCTTGAAACACAATGATTTGTCCCTGGTCCTGCCCTCTTCTGTGTGGAAAATATTTATAACATATATGTAAGAAACCTATGTAGAAAATAATATGTTACTATTTCCACTGGTAAACTGTGTAAACAGGAAAGGGGAGAAGGTTTTTAGCCCAGAGGAGCTGAAGTTGCAGTTGTTTTCATGAGCTAAGGAATGCTGAGCCAGAAAGAACTCAGATCTGTAGAGTTTAGATAGGAAATGAGAAAAGTATCAGTACGTGAAATTACCCCAACACAGAAATTAGGCACCTCCTTATTTTTCATTAAAAATTCTGCACATGGCTCAAGCCTTTCACCATTGTTTCCTCTTACATGTATCTTGCAGTTATTTTCAGCTGTCATCTAAGAACAGCCCACTCCCCCCATTTAGCTGCACACTTCTTTCTGTACGCCTCCTTCACTGAAGACTTCTACAAGATAATCAAAGCCTTGCTTTACCCTTACCTTCAATTATCAGAGGTTGAATGTGTCAACTCTTCTACACTCCCCCTAATTTAGATACCATTACTCCATAACACCTGCCCAGTCTGCACGTTTGACTTCTAAAGTAGCATGAAGTGTATGGGAGGAGTTGATCCACTTGGATTGTTGTTTAATAGCTGTTTTGCAGAAGTGCCTACAGGCATTAATTAAGATCAAGGTGCAAAGAAGGCTTACAGTGAAAAATAGTCTCAGGCCCAGAGAGATCATAATTCACTTCACAGCAAGTTTCAACAGGTAAATGTGATAAATTAACTGTAGGGAGTGTCCAAGCATTTTCTGGAGAGTACAGATTATTTCCATGTATATATTTACAAATACAGGTATGCTCATGTTGTTGAAGATGTTAATTTCTATCAAATCTTAAAATGACACCCCTGATGTCATAAAACTCTTTTTCCAAATAAATGCATAATTTATGAGTTTCCTTCTCCACCAACTCTGTTGGATATGCTATACCTTAGAAAAAAACATCAGTTCTTTATCCCTCCCTTTTCAATAAAATATTATTTATTGACTGCTTTTCAGCAGAACAAGAGATAACAAGCCTTATGCATTTTATGTTTAAAATCAAAATACCTGCCATGAGGGTAGGAGCTAGCCAATATCCATTCTCATGGAATTAATTGTAATATGTATTATTAGGAAGTTGTACTAAAGTTTGAACAGATCTTGATAATGATCAGACATTAAGGTTTAGGAAACTGTAATATCTAACAGGCTATTTTTTCCATTAAAAATAGGAGATAGTTAATTTTGTAGGTGGAGATAAAGGTCAATTTGATTTATTTCAGCTTGTCAACCTTTAGGAAAAAAACCTATTATCTGCAGTAATATTCCTTAACAAGGTATTTCTAGCTGGTTTCCTGCAATTTTGAATTACTGAAAACCATCCATTAAATAATTAAAGCTCACTTTTCCTGTTAGTATAGATGCTTTTCTATTACACTGTATGCTGTGCAGTTCTTTGTTATGCAAAAGTACTGTAAAATACTGCCATATCAGAAACCTTACCAGCTGGCCTTAGGGGTAGTAACTTACCCCTCCTTTCCACAGATGTAAAATCACCTTCCTATACAAACAGGCCACTTCCTCCAAAGAGAATCAGCTGCAAGATCAGGATGTAAATAATGAACAAAGATAAAAGCAGTAAAATATTAATCTCAGATGTAAGCAAATTAGAATTTTGCTATTTTTAGTAGGACTAGAATGGGTATCTTAACACTTTAATAACATGAAACATTTCCCATAGCACACAGTGGATTTTTTTTTTTTTTTTGCTATTATATGTTGCTTTACTACTAAATTACTTCTCTTTTACATAAAATTCTCTGTGATTTAAAACATAGAGTACAATGCTTTCAAAGGGTAAAAAAGAAATGTGATTATCTGGATATTCTTCTAAATTAACCCTTTTCAGCAGCCACATCAAGAAATCTTAAAGTCCTCTAGACAAAAAGGCAAGACTAATACTGAAAATGCCACTCCTCTTTTACTGAAGCCCAGCTGGTCAAAGATTTGGGTGGTTGCCCAGAGAAGCTGTGGATGCCCCACCTCTGGAAGCGTTCAGGGCCAGGTTGGATGGAGCTCTGAGGTACCTGGTCTAATGAAATGTGTCCCTGCCCGCAGCAGTGGGGTTGCAACTAGACGATCTTTAAAGCCCCCTCCAGCCCAAACCATTGTATGATTCTGTGATACTGAGTACAGGAAAACATACACTTGGACTAGTAGACTAGAGTAGCACAATAGCTTTAGCTAACAGTTAAACATATGCTTTTATCATAAAGATTGATTTATTGAATTTTTATCTAAGGGCTATAGATGAAGATTTTTGTAGTATGCTCTGCTCTGATCCTTCTGTGTGCTATTTTACACTGATCCGGGTACATCCAACACAGGCAGCGGTAACCATCTGCATTGCCACAGCTGCACAAACTGCAGTGGCAAAGGTGGTAAGTGAAAAGAGCAGTGGGAAGGAACAGAACCACAGTATAACAGCAAGAAGAGCTGAGACGAAATACTCCTCCAGGCCTCCTCTAACACCTGTATGCTCTGGAAACAGTAAATCTAGTAGATGTGTTATCAGACATTCGTAATTAGTTCTGGGAAACACTTCACTGCTCAAAACAGCCTGAGATACGAAAATGCAGGATAGCTTAACATATCTCTGTGCTCTGGGAAACCTTGCTTGCAACCTAGCCAGGTACCATTGCGTGTTCACTCAGACCCGAGCACTGCGGCCATCCCTGCGCGCCAGGCGTCCATCAGAACGGTGTCATCCACTATGTTATTCCCGGCGGCTCCCGGTCTGTGTTTCGCGGGGACAAGCCAAAGGCAGATACGACACGTACGATGAGAGCAC
>WBMY01004178.1:149706-257793 GCA_013397315.1 Donacobius atricapilla | reverse complement strand
CAGGATGTGGCTGCTAACAGATGACAATGCAAAGTGAAGGGCTGGGCCATGAAAAGCCCCAGGGTGGCTCAGCGTGGTGCTGAGTTCTCACGAAGAGCTGATTGCTTTCCAAAAATAAGAACAGGAACTAGGGCAGATAATCCATGTAAAATGCACTTTCCACCCTTACCCCTTCACAACAATTTATTATTTTCAGTATTATAGAGCTTTACATGTTGATTACACACATAATCCATCCAGGCACCCCAACCTACACACACTTCTGCTGTATTCTTGCAAACCCTGTTTGTGAGAATTTCTCTGGGATCCTGTTTTGTGGGTGTAACTTGAGAATATATAAATAGCTTCACATTTCCCCATTTTTTAAACCCAAATGCGACTGCAAACATGACAGCAGAAATGTGATTCTTTGAAATTGTTTCCTCTGTTTTAAATCTTTCATTTTATTAGGCTAAGGTAATCTGGGCTGTTCACACTGCATGGGAAATATGCTCTTGTTGGTGGCATTACCACCGCTCAGAGTTCATGTTGTGTCAGCATTTCTTTCATAAATATAAATCCTTATTTCAGAAGCTTAATAACATAATAAGCCTTGAAATTTTGTATGTGTCTGAAACCTGGCACAGAGTATTCATTTTGCCTTTTACCACATTAAATTAAATATATGTATATATTAGAGGGGAATGTAAATAAACAAAGAATAAGTTTGTGTTTTGCTGCCTCTTCTATCTCAAAGTTAGTTTTGTTTATGAAATGAAATGGTTTGAACTTGCAGCTCCAAATGGAAACCTTTGAATTTTTTTTATTAAGTCACAATAGTTAGCATTTGCAAATCAGGCCTACACACATCATACAAACTTGCAGAGCTCACTCACAGTGAGTGAAATTCTCTCATCAGTGTCAGTAGAGCTATTTCTGTGCAGTAACAGTTGTAAAACTGAACATGTACAGAGAACAAAGATGAAAATACTTTTCCTTTGTTTTTTTTTAATTAATAATTTCAAGTCGTCTCCTTAACAAAGTACATTTTCTGAACAATGGTGATGTTGAAGTAAATCAAATGCAGTTTTCTGTCCATCTTGTGGGGGAAAAAAAAACCCATTCTTGTAAAATTTCCAGGCTGTTTTCTAAACCATAAAAAAATAAAAAAAGGGAGCAAGCTCTAGTCTCAATAGAAGTATTGAATTTTTTGATGCTTGCTCACCCCTTGTAGATAACCCTGAAATTATCCGGAGAGTTACTTAGGGCATAGCTTGCCGGGGTATAATATCTTCTTGCATAGATGTATATTTTTTCTTAAAGGCAGAACTAGTACAGAGATCCGATATTAATGATAGCTTTAGTCTGACCTAAATCACTTCTGGCTTTTCCTTATGGACTCACTTAAGCCTCTGCACAGGGGTAAAGAATCTGGCTGTTTGAATCTGCAATACTGTATTCTTCCTTTGCATTCATTTCATCTGCATGTACATGCCTGCACAAAGCATTCTTCCTCACCAAGGAGCATTGATCTGCTCAGAAGACTAGATGTACTCTTCAGTCTTTCTTTGCCCAGCCAATTTTTTAAAGGGTACAGAACCTCTAGAGTTGGAAAAAAAAAAATAAAAAGAAGCTACATTTTTTTTTCCTCCTTCCATTCAAATCCCACTATCAGTTGGATGGCCATAATTATTTACTTTGGGTTGGAAAATCCTTACTCACTTCAAGCACTTAGATGCAAGTTTAGAGTATTCTTCCACTCAACCTGATTTCTTTCTCTTATTTACCTATGGGAAGCTTACCACATCTATGATATCCTTGCAGAAGAAATGCTGCGTGTTTTCAGTATAATACAGACACAGCAATCAGGATTCAACTTACTTAATATTACAGCTATAAAATTAGGTATTCTTTTTCAATTTAGGCATCTCTAGGTCTTTTTACAATTCATGGAAAGAAACGTTTGTCTAGGGTACGATTCGTATTAATTCAGGAGTGCTACCTAAGGGAGGTCAGATAAATTACCCTATCCTGTGGCTTGTTTCTCTCTCTGCTCTACAGAAAGCATAAGCTGATTAACTCAAATATAGACACCTGCCTTTTACACTGTCTATATTTATATCTGAAATGATAGCCCCAAATCTGTGCCAGCTCCTCTGCTGGAAAATGCAGGTGTCTGCCATTTGAAATCTGTGTCAATCTGTGGCAGCAGGGAGCCTCATGCAGTGCTTTGCCTTAGCAAATCCATCCCAGTGCTTCTGGGTGCTGGTCAATGCCAACACTCTTTGTAGAAGGAAAATACAAAGACCAGTGTATTAAATAATATCTGTTTTACAAAGTGCAGTGAAACGCTTTATTTACCATGAAGACTACATTTCACAGTCCAGATATTCTTGTTAGAGAAATTGTAAACCAAATTACTTTCTCTTACAGTCTCTCAGTAAAGCTGCTTGTGCATGCAAAGGTAGATTTTCCATCAAATTCAGTGGGTAGGAGATAAGGCTGTATTATTGTGCAACAAAACTGTTGTCTAGAAAATCATCTAGAAAAGCTTTTAAGTATTAAACTTTATTTCTCTTTTTTTTTTTTTTTTTGAAAATGCTAGTAGATCCCCACCTACTCATTGATGCTGTAATTGAGTCCAGCAGCATCTGCACCTGCTTCTGCACCTGTTGGGAGTTGCAATTGCTCTGGTGTGACCATAAAAAGGCTACTGACAATCAGCCTGAAATTGTTAAAGGATAAGCGGGAGTTGCTGAAAGAAAGTTTGTTGGCTGGGCCTCAGGGCTGACCCAGGCATAGAAATAGGATGTGAGTACAGAGCTCCATAAGCAGAGGATATTATAGTCTGCTGTGATGTCTCCAGGTTTCCTTCTGTCTAATAAGGTATGAGTTACTGAAAACCTTTCTGATGAGAAACACCTAACTTTGGAGGGGGTATGAAAAAGGGCTTCCTTGTCCCTGAGTCATGAAAGTTGTGATAATTTAATATTTTCTAAAGTATCTGTAATGGTCAAGCTTCTTGTTGCCTAAAAGGTTCAAAATCCACTACAGACGATACTCTGGAATTACATTTTTTAGGAAAACCAGCTGAAATGCTGGAAGCTGGGGTAGAGGGAGGAAGATACCTTGAAAGTAGAGATTTTAGGGTGTGGTGTTATGGGTGTTGAGTTTTAGCAAATGACTAAATGGAGCATATTGTGTATTCCTGTAGGCTTGGGGAAAGTGGGAGACTTTGTTTTGTTGAAGTAATTGCTTGATCTTAAAAGAAAGCCATTGTGTAGGCTTATGGGGATTTCTGCATCCCCTAAATCATCCTATCATCATGTGAAAGCACAGTGAGGGTGTACCTCCTGGGGGCTTATCTCTGATGTGAGACCAGGTGCTATGACATCCTATCAGTTATCTCTAGTGAGAAAATAACTGTGCGGAGACTCCAAAGCAGATATTATCTGCTTCTCTAAACATCCTGTTCACTCTGTGTATTGTGTGGATTAAACTGGGTTGTGAAGACATTGAAACTGGAACTGAGACTCCTGCTGGAAAGCTGCATTGTTCCTGTTAGCTTGCCTTCTCTGTTCCACTGCAGATGTGCTTAGAAAGCTTTTACCTACTGCTTCTCAAGCCTGGGGCAGTGAATTAATATTGCATAACATAGCAAATTCAGCACTAGTAAGTGGTTGTGCTGGCATTCAAAGAGTTTTCAGTTCTGAAGAAGAGAAGAGTGGTGCAGGGGTTATATTCCTGCAGAGGACTAGAGGACCAACAAGGCTGCACTTGGATGTTTTGGGTAGAGTGGTTAGGAGTTTTCCTGTTAGGATTGGAACCCAGCAAGCATTCATCACATTTCTAATATGAAGATAGTTGGGCCATTGATTTTTAAATTTTTAGCATGTTTTAATTATTACAAAATGAAAAGTAGAGATGGGGGAGCAAAGACTTAAACCAGCTCAAAAAATACAGTCTGCAAAAAGATGTGACAATGCCCAAAAACCCCTTCAACTAACAAATTACTCTAAGTTTTGTTTGGTAATAGTAAGATCTCGTAGAGTGAGGGATGTGGGTTTTGCGGTGGAATTTTTGGTGAGGGTTTTTTTGGTGTGGGAGGGGTTTGGTAGATTTTGAGGGTTTTTTGGTTTGGTTTTTTTTGTTTTGTTTTTTTTTGTGGTTTTTTGGTTGGGGTTTGTTTGTTCATTGTTCAAAGTGAATTGCAGCTGCACTCTTTTTGGCAAGCTATTTAGTTCAGCAGTAAATCTCCATGGATGCAATCTGGAACAGGTCTGGTGGTGTGCTTGGTGGCAAGCACAGGAGAGCTGCCTTTTTTCATCATGCTGAGATGATGGGGGTATTAGGTTACTTCTGTTGCAAAGCCAGAGCTTGTTGCTGGCACCCAGAAACCCTCCTTTTAACAAATTATAGCATGGCTTGGGTTCTGTGAGTCTGCCTTACCCAGCTCTGTGGTGAGACTCCCCCAGACAGTGTGTTCTGAGCAATTAAAAGCTGTTCCAGTGCCAGCAGCAGGTCACCTGTGAGTGAGGATCCAGTTTTGTATTCCTCCTTACATCTCAGACTCCTGTCCCCTGCAGTGATGGTGTTGGACTCTAATGCATTTCCATCCATGTACTGTACTGCAACTCTGAAAAGCTTGATTTAAATCCTGGTGCAGATCAAATAAACCCATATCCAAGCAGACTAATGAATTTTCTCCCTCTTTCTTGCCTTTTAAAGCTCAAAGAGAACACTGAGAGTATTGCAGTGACCTTGCTAATCTTCCATAGGGAATGGAAAACCAGGGTAGGATCGCTTGAGAAATATTTTGATGGGGAGTGTAGTGACTAATTTGTTGTTACTGTGTTTAAAGAGCCTTTTGCTGCCCTTCTTTGGTCAGCTGTCAGGGCTTCTCAAGCTAGAGACTGTCAATGTAGGTGTCTCTGGCCCGCAGAGCAATGCTACCCTCCGACCAGCCATAGGCTTCATCCAACCTGTGAGCTCCCAAATATGCCATGCTGCTCACAATCTCTCCTGGGGAAAAGGATTAGAACCACTCTGGCATGAACTATTAGTACAGTGACATCACTGCTGGTGATTTGGGCTGATTATGACTTTTCTGGGCACCATGGTGCTGTCTTGCAGTTTGTGCCGGTTTGGTGAAATGATCTATTTTTGCTGAAGTCAATGTGGAAAAAAAAAACTGTGACTCTTACTTTTGATTCCCTTTTGGACACTTTCACTGGTGACTCTTTGGCTGATAGGTGTTTGGACAGACTTTGTTTACAAAGGGATGTACACTTTCCTCCAGGGAAAGTGGGAGGAGTAGGGAAGTACCGACTCTGCCTCTGGGTATGACAGGGCTGGAGGTGCTGCCCTTTCCCAGGGTATATCCCAGGTAACACCAGCATCACCAGGCTGTCCTGCCTTTCCCCAGCACGGTTCCAGGTCTCCTGGCAGTCCCATGTGTGCCTGGAGCGTAGCCTTGTGGTGCTGCCACGTGCAGCTGCAGCCTGTGGAGGAAGCCCTGTGGTCCAAAGTCCTCTTCTCCCATGGAAGCCAGGCGGCAGGAGGGGTGGGAGAGCCCAGCCTGTGGATTCAGGAGTCTGAGGTGTTCGAGGTGCTGCGACAGGCTGGGATGAGGTGTCTGGTGTGGTGCTTCTGCCCAGCTCCTCGGTAGGCAGGGCTGGAGACCATCTCTGTGCAGATCTTAGTCTGTTGTGTGGGTGATATTGGCAATGGCAATAAATTGTTCTCACTTTGGAAGGTGTTCAGATAGAGATATCTGGCAGGGGCAAGCCAACCTTCCCTTCTGCTTCCCTCCCCATTTGCCCTTCTGATAATCAATGGAGAGAAAAGAACTTCCTTTGGAAATGCAGTGTTAAACCTTGCCCTGAACAGTGGGTCCTACTGCACCTTATGATTGCAATATTTACAGATCTTATCTGCAAACTCTGTGTTCTCTGTAAGAGAGATGGAGATGGATCTGTTCTTCCTCACTGCCTATCTAAGGCACGTGGAGAGATCCGAGGCATGTGGAAAGGTCTGGTCTGGGCAGTGTATAATTTTTCCTAGTGCTTCAACACAACACAGTGCCATTTCTGTGCTTGGTCCTGGGTGCGTGTTCTTTTTGTGGCAAGCTACTTCGGTGTCTCCTTTTACAAACTTCTCTGTGGCTTCCAAGTATTGACAGTCTCTAAATTTCTTAACTGTGATGAAGCAAGAGTGATATAATCCAATGGAGTGCTGCTTCTCCCAGGGAATACTGTCTGGATAAAGGCCTTCCTGTAACCAAAGTTTGCCATCTTTTAAGAATATTATTTCCAGTATCAGCATTTCCTTATCAATGGTTTTAATGATCTTTAAAAGTAACTTGGGAGGTTTATTCAATCTTTGGATTCTGATGTATATATTTCTTAAACTCAGTATTAAGTCTAGATTTGATTTTATCTAATAAATGGACTTGTGAATATGCATAGGATGAGGCAGAAGAGTTTAAAAGGTTTTTTTCTTCCAAAATGTAAACAACTAGCTTCTTTTGCTCTTTGGTATCAAGCATTCAATAAAAATGTTGATTTACATGCTGTAGCTGTGCTGGCACAGTTACCTGTGCAGCTGTATTGTGGCCCTCACAGGGAGCTGATCTGGCTTCAGTGAAATTCCTGGGTTATCTTCCAGTTTATCAATTCAGACTGCAGCTGGCTGGACTCCATGCCAGCACAACTGGTGGGAGTCACGCAGAGAAGATAGGGCTGAATGGTGGGAGTACCTAAAACTAGTGCTGTTGCTGCTGCTGAAGAATTCTGACTCATGAGATCAGGGCCTTGATATCTGCTAAGTTGTAACTATGCGCACAAACCAAAATTCAGTGAAATGTTACTTTGTTAGAAAAAGATGAAAAAAAATGTTACCGACTTGAAAGCCTTCCTAGACGGGTATCATGGCTCTCACTGGCTGTCATCATGGAAGTAATGAGCTGGAATTGTTTTAAGCAGAAGTAAGAGGTGAACCTTAGTTCAGAACAGTGTCTGCCCTAATCTAAAAAAAATTCTTTTGAATACTATTTTGATATTTTCTTCTGTTGTATCACTGCATGGTGTACTGGTGGCATTTTTTTCAGTCTCAACGCAAAGATTCTAAGTTTCTGAAAACTGCAAATATACTATTGCTATACTTATTTATGGGTGATGTTCTCTTTGATTCATTGATCAGAATTTGAGCTTGTTTCTGCAAAACAGGAGGAATTTTGTAGGCTAGTATGTTATAAGCCATTTTTAAGCTTCTAAATAACTGTTTGGAAAGCAAAAAGGGTAAAATCAGAGGTTGAAAGCTCTTATTACATTTTAAAATTTCTGAGGTACCAGGAAGTTTGTGAGGTCAATAACAAGATGTGATGACTGTCAAAGAGTTGGAATATTTTTTATGGTACTGAAGGATTTTTTGTTTTTAGTGTGGTGGTTTTAGTTGGGGGGTTTTGGTCTTTTTTGGGGGGTTGGTTGTTTTGGGGATTTTTTTCCGTAACCTTCAAGGGCAGAAGGGTTGAGAACCTGATCCTCTTCTGAAGGCTGGAAAATACAGCCTGGAGACATCATGGTGATTCAGGACAAGGAACTGTCTGTTCTGAGGGTCATACTGTGGTGCCTCAGCCTGACTGGCTGTTTCTTGATGTACATAAGGAAGGCAGACCTTGATCCTAATTGTACCTATGCTTGTTCTGTTCCCCCACCAACTCTGCTAGGAAAAAATATGACACCCTAGAAATATTGTGCTTTCTTAACTCATTGCTAGATGCCTTCTCTTAAAGCTTTTTGTCTTCAATTAATATGGGGTTGTTCAACATACACAACACCTGACTTCAGTATTAAGTAATATTGCAGCTTAAATTCTGATGTGAAATTTTTTTCTTCAAATTTCATATTCAGTTTCTGAAGTGATATTTGTAGAATCTAGTAGATATTGTCTACTGACAGCTTCAACTCAGTTCTTGACTAGAGAATTTTAGACATGTATGAAAGCTTATGATGATTACAAAGCAAAGTGTCATTTTTACTTCCAGTTTCCTTAAGTTTTTGAGTTGAATGTTTGAAGTGAGACATTATTTGTTTGGCTCAGATGGTGTTTATTTTCCTTTCAGATGGAGGTGAGCTGTAACTTCTTTTGAGATGGATATAAATAACTCTTTGAAAGATGCTGTAATGACAGTGTTGGCTACTGTTACTCTGTCGAATTCTTTGATTAGTAATTAGAGTACCTAGTAATCCAGGCACGGAGGGTGCAGTTGATCTCCCCTGGCACCAGAGCTTTGCCATTCTCTTCCTTCCCCAGCTGGAGGGGCAGCCTATGAGGCAAGGGGCAGCAGGGGCTCCTCCTGGGGCTGGAAAAGAGCCATGTACCAGAAGGCTGCTGCATCTGGGTTTCTGTGAGGTGCCACTTCCAGGTGGTTTCGGTGCTCTTACTCCAGCATGAGGAGGTGCTCTGGCAGAGGGAGAGCATCTGTCTGTCTTGCTGGTCATGTCTGACCCATGGGAACTGATGACTCACTGTTGAGGCCTCTCTATCTCTGGTGACTGCATAAACTGGAACTTACGCAGAGGAGCTCCCTCTTTCCCTGGTAAACCATCCTCTCACTTCCTGTGTGTGGATTTATTAGAGTTTAAAGGTGTGTGGGTGTGTACTTAAAGAAGTTTCAGCTTCTTTATTCTCGTCTAAATGAACACCTTGTTGTGACAGCACTAGGAGCTGGGCTGTCCGCACTGGATGCTGCCTGTTCCTTAGCCTCTCTGGCAGTGCTGCTGGCTGGTGGAATTGTCTGCCACCTATAGCATCCCTCTACCTCCTGCCCAGTCATCTTGGGGCTCACCCACTTGCCTTTGGTGGTGCTGCCTGTATCAGGCTACACACCTGGGCTAATAAAAGTAAATAGTAGTAATGTATTCATTGTTTTATAAATACAAACAATCACAACTTGTATTTGGTCCTTCATAGACTTTCACCCAGTCTTGCCTTTTCTAAATTTATTTAGACAAAAAAAAAAATAGTGACGCTCTTCTGCATTATCTAAAGTGAAAACAGTCTTAGCTGAGGAATGTGGTTTGTCTTTAAATCTGGCTGACTTCATTGTGATTTCTATGTCTGTTTGGGTAGTGGACTGACAAAAAAATCTTGAAATTTCTGAAAACAAGCCTGCTGAGATACAGAATAATTAAAAAAAAAAGACCTGGTATGATTCTCCTTACCTTAATTGTGTGTCTTGTGGTGTACAGGTGAATATCTGTTATGTTCTGCTTAGTCTGTTTTGTATGAGGTAATTTTTTTTTCTGTCACACTTCAGAAATCAGGAATTTATCCTCAATGGAATTGACTAACATAATCCTGTTACACAACTATCATGTCTTAAGCAGTTCAATAGGAGGCTTCACCATTTTTATCTAGAAACTATGTCTATTAAGTGTTGAACTTATGGTAGTATAACACCATCTGTTAATTGTTTGGTATTAGCAGATGTTCATATATGCTTTGTAAGGCACGATCATTTCTTTAATATGCTCAGCCTCCTAAAGCAGAATTTATTAATGGTAAACTCTATATATATATACATGGCGTTTCTAGGGACATTCTAGTTGTCAACAATTGAATTCAGGTTTATTATGATTAGCTACCCTTGGTGCCTACTCAGAACACACCTGGACATTAAAAAGATGCAGTACCTGCTTTTAAGGTTTACAGACTACTGGGCGAGACTTGAAATTAGTGGGAGGGCATTGAGGAAAAACAGGGATAGCTGGAGGAAAGAACAAAGGCTGTGCTTGCGTGGTTGTGTGGCTTACGTCACTTCGTTAAGCAAACAGGGTGGTTCTGCTAAGCCCTCTGACTTTGTAGTTGTGAGGATACGTGCTTCTTGTACCATGCCAAACCATCCCACTGATAGAGAAGTTAAACTGTTCTGCATCTACCTGTCATCTTGCCAAAAAACCATGCGTAGATTGTGATGTGGGGGATAAGATCAAATGTAAGGGATCAGTAGTGCCTTTGGGAATATCTCCCGCACTCCTTCTCATGGGAGACTTGCCTGCTTGCTGTCCCCAGCTCTTAGCTCTTAGTCTTATCATTGCACTGTTAGTATTTCATATATCTGTTCTTTTTGCAATCTTTTCTGCAGCAGTCATTCTCTGATAGGGGGTAGTAGGTATTAAAAAGGAAGACCCAATAAAGATATAGTTGTATCTCTTTCATGATGTATTTTGAGCTTCTGTCTTTGAAATTTCAGCGGGCAAAGCATTGATGCAGAATGACACTTTGGCATTGTTTTTATGTGTACCGGTGTTGTAGATGTGATCACAACAGGGAAAAATGTTTGTGCTGGTATAATTTTGCTGGGGAGGTAACTGAAGTTAAAGCATTATACCACAATAAAAAAACCTTTACTCATAACATGAAGTTGCAGATAAGAAAGGATCTTCTAGTTTGCTAGTCTATCTTGGGTATGTCTGTGATCTTAGTGGGTCTTTCCCATCCTACCTAATCTGAATCTGATCATATAAACTAATGGGGATAATCAGTTAGAAGAGAATAATTTCAAAGGGAAGATTGTCACTTTTGCTTGAAACAAGATGCTTATCTGGAAGTCTCTTTCCTTCCAAGACTTGTGAAGGTGTATGGGACCAATGCTGGTGCATTTGTTAGCACTACTATAGCCACTTGCATGTATGGAGAAGTCTTTGCCAGTGCTTAAAATGTTCTTCCCTTCCAACATGCTTAGCCTGTCATCTGCTGTGGTGGCTACAAAGACTTGCTCCCTCAGTGTGTTACTGTCTTGATGTTATTGCTCTACTACCACCGCATGCCTTCCTGGCTGTGTACAGTGGATTTGGGCCTTGTCTCCAGGACTCATTTGTTGGCCAAGTCAGTTATCACCCTCTGGAATGTGCTTGGGGTGACTCTGGCACACCTGGGAGGAAATGAGGGCCTCTTTGCCCCCATACCATATATGTTATGGCACATGTCAGGGTACAGTGAGGCAAAGTCCTTTCATCAGTATCACAGGACTAGGCCAGGCAGCTGTAATAGCCCAGGCCTGCTCTACATAGGCCACTGCACATTTCAAAGACAAATGGGGCCTGTAAGGAGCCTGAACAAAACTAAATAATGAAGCTGGAATTTTAGGGAAATTGTGGGCTTTGCACTCTTCCTTGGTCAGTGTACTTAAAATAGTTAATTCTGGTTAGTTTGCTTCAGACAGACAGGTAATGGTATATAGACTTTGTTGCTGAAATTAAATTCAATTCTCAGGAAATCTGTCTTTTCTTTATATCTGAAAGTGCAGTAGGCTCTGGAGTCCTTGCAGCAGGAGCCTTGGACTGCTACTTGCTCTGTCTGATGCAGCACTCTGTGCAGGGGCAGCTCTGGGCTGAGGAAATGATTCTGGAGTAGCTTAGCTGGCTAAACCTGGCAGCTGAATTATGTTAATCAGCATTCCTTGCTTAATGAAAACCAAAGTGAGTTATTGAAATATCAGTCACACTTCTTGATGCCACCTCGGCTGATGTGACCGCTTTTTGGATGTGATCCGAGATCTTTGCCTCAGCACTTGCCTGACAGTCATCCCATCTCTTATTTTTCTTCAGCTGTGAGGAGGAGTGCAAGTATGTATGACTGTTACTACAGTAACACTGTGATTGAATGTTCTAGTAGGAATGTGTTTATCTTAAAACCTATATTTATCTTTTTGTGAACAGTCTCAATTTAGCTAAGATCCCTTCAAAGTGAAAGTTTAAATTTATTCCACTGGAAGATGCTCTCTTGCGACAAACTTAGAAATATATTATGAACGAATTGTGTGTGCCGAGGGAGTGTTGTCTGAAAAAATGTTCTTTTTAGAAATGAGCTAGATGCCTGAAATATCTACCTAGAGCAAGCAATAAAAAACTATTTAACTGATTTTCCCAACCAGAGCAATATGATAACAGATTGAACTAAACTGAAGAAACCAAAACTGAACTTCTGGGTCTGATTTGATATTAGTGGCCAAAAATATGTATTTTACTTACTTGCATATGCTTGCAGCAGACCTTGGATTAGAAATGGAGACAAGGAGAAAAATAGTGGGCAGAAAAGGATGGGAGCCTTTCCACCACTTTCAGCAGATGTTGGTTCAGATTCTCTCTATGCCCTCTTAGCAGACTCTCTTGTGTAAGCTGAGGAGAGCCACATCCTATCGCCTTCCTTCCATCTGTATTAAGTCTGTGGGCCTGCTAGAGCATGAGCAGAAATAAGGAATCCACTGAAGCCTGTGGGCTATCTCCTTGTTAAGTAAATGCTGCCTATCACAGATGGAGCTTTGGGCTATTAACCGAACTTGTCGAGCACTGGGAATACTAATGAGCAGCCGTGGTTGGCACTGATGGAGACAGGACTCTCAGGCTCATGAAGTCTAGGACTCATTTTCCTTGGGAGGGGTTTTTGACTAAAATCTCTTGTCCTTGGCTGGCCACTGACTGTGCTTTCTTTCACTTTTTGAAGCCCAACTGCCTTGTTTTGAGAGAGAAGTTTAGGTGCAGAGGGTGGAAATATGATTTTATTGCAATTCATGTAATCATTGGTGTCTTTGTCCTTAGAATTGAGACAGCAAGTAAATTAGAACTTGTAACAGGACAAGTGCTCTCCCATTTAGTTGATATAACTGGTCTAATTTGTACGAATGTTGTACTTAAGACCTGCTTATTGACCTGCACATCATTGTGCAAAGGGCTATGCAAACACAGACCAGAATGTCAATATCAGCCTTGTAATTTCAATAAAATTACTAGGAATTAGAGGAATACAAGATGATGGAAGAAGAGAGCAGTGAGCAGATGCTGATATGCTATATGGACTCATGTAAGACAACCATCCTTCAGAACTGGGATGGAACTACACCATACTAGTAACAAAACATGGGGGCTACTCTGCCTTCTGAGGTTTCCTACTGCTGACATCTAAATGAGATCCATTCCAATAGGAATAAAGTGACTTGAATATTATATTGGTTTTTGGGGGTTGTTATTTTTTTACCATAAAATTGAAATGCCTTAGACTACCATGCTGAAGCCTCTTTACTCATAGGTTTTGTCTTGGAGACTGGAGAGGGTAAGACAGCTCCAGAGGATGTACAGGAGAAAAATGGGATTTTATTCACTTCTGTTGATTCTGCTCATTTCTGTGCTAATGCTTCTGACTTTGGAAAGAGGTGTTACTAGTCAGTGAGAATTCGTGCAGGTGCGGTGTCTGCAGTCTCTCCCCTGGGAAATGATTTATCAGCAGCCTAAAGCAATAACTAAAACAGCCACCTGCCTTATGCCATTGCAGTTGGCAGCAATGTTATTGTGTGAAGGTTGCCATGTGTGTAGAGAGGCCATTATCTCTTTCTGCCCTGATGAGGAAAGAACTGTGCTGAAAGCAGAAAGTCTCTTCCATGTTGCTTGAAACTTCAAGTTAATGATTTGTTTTACTGACTGGCTTGCCTGTAAGTGCATTGTTGGGTGATCTTATTGGAATGACAGGGCAGGAGAGCTCTTACCTCTCCTACTATTAATGTTTGTTTAGGCGTGTAGGTATTTCCTGCAAAGCCAGCTTAACAGAGCAACTAGAGCCTGGCTGTGCAATCATCTGTAGTGCAGGAAAGCTAAAAGTTCAAGCTGTTCTGCAGTTTGCGTAGTTTACTCTTTTGAACTTGGCAGTATAATCCCTTCAGCGTGTTTGTGGATTCTGCTTAAAATCTCTAACATGCTGGAGTTTATCTCAAAAAGTAAACGAGAAACAGGGAGAACAGAGTGCCTCTGAAAGTCTTACTTCAAGTTATTTCTTCCCTTTTTTAGGTGAAAGAAACTTCATGTGAGGTTGTGCTGGGATATCTTCTTGATCTTTGGACAAGAAAACCCTGGATCTCAGCATTCATGATCCTTGAATCAAACTCTTGCAGGATGCAGAATCCAGCTCCCAAAAGCACAGCCAGCTCTGAAGCTGGGTACAGCTGCTCAGAGCCTTGCCCAGTCAAGCTGTGAATATCTCAAAAATACAAAACTAATAAAACACAGGAAGTTCCAGCTTAAGATGAAAGAACTACTTGACATTGAGGATGGCAGAGCACTGGAAAAAGGCTGCCCAGTGAGGTTATGGAGTTTCTCTTTCTGGAGATATTCATAACTCACCAGGATGCATTCCCTTGTAACCTGCTCTAGGAGACCCTACCTTGGCAGGGAGTTTGGGCAAAATTATCTCCAGAGATCCCTTCTAATCCCAAATATTCTGTGATCTCAAAGGATTGAGATAATACAAAGGGCAGCCTGGGCTAGTATTTGGTCATCTTTATTTTGACCCCTTCCCATGAGACTCAAGGACTTCTGGTGGCTGACTCTTTCAGGCCAACTAATGGTACTCTACTTCCTTATAGGCCAGTTCTCTACTTGCCTTAGATGTCAACTATCCACCCCATACCTCGGACTTGGCTGGTGTAGATACGGAGGGAGACTGTTGGGAAAGCTTTGGGAGAGCCAAGCTAAAGGATATCTACCACTCTTTGTTCAAAGTCACCTTTTTCTTCACAGAAGATGGTATCAGTTGAGCATTACTTCCTTTTGGTAACTCCCCTTGCCAGTTCTCCATGATCTTCTCATTTTTACTGTGCTTAGAAATGGCTTTGAAGACTTGCTCCACAGTCTTTCCAGGGACTGTGATTAGGTCGGTGGTTTCCCAAGATAATCCTTCTTGAAGAGGAATGTGACATTTTTGCATTTCTAAAGTAATTGGGCCCTCCTGAAAGTGCCATGACCTTTCAAAGGCAATTGAGGATGGCATCTCAGGGGTGAGATGCCAGCAGTCTCACTAGCCTCATTTGTCACATGAGCCCATAGGACTAGACAGATATTCAGTCTGCTCTCCCATTGGGCAGAGGAACCAGCAAGGCCTGAGATCAAACCTCGCCAATAAAGGCCTTTTCTGCTTCTGTTTGCACCAAGTTTCCCCAGCCCATTCAGCAACAGAATTTGATGTTTTCTATAAAATTGCTTTTTATGACTCTGTACCAGAAGAAGACCTCGTTGCTTCCTTTTACGCTTTTTTATTAACTTCTGGCTCTGAGGCAGCTTCAGCTTCTCTAGGACCCTTCCTGTACCGGCATTAACCCTACACCAGCATTATCTGTGTTTCCTTAAACCTTCTGCTTTCGGTATGCTTTTGTGACATCTCATCAACTCAATCAGGGATGAGTTTATTTTTTTCAAAATTAACAAAGTAAATACCTGCTTGGGACTTTGCTTGAGTAAAAGCAGTATTTCTAAGATTAAAACTCAGAAACGGTATCCTGACAGCATATATGATTACCCAGGGCTGAGGTAACTTGCAGTGCTTGAGACAGAAGCATTGTGTGGGCTGATAAAGTATTTGCGGGTATGTAAAGGGACTGCTAAAGGTGATCTTATTTTTGATGAGAACTTATGAATATTCACTGACTTCCTTTTGAGTTTTAGTAGCTATTTCCTATTGCAGCCTGTTGTATTGCATGGTTGGGGGTGTATTCTACACCCACTCTTCAGGTGTTGCCAACTCTCAGAAGCATTGGTTCTGATTAAAGGAATTGCTGGGCTATATTATCTGAATTCTTTTGGCCTTATTCGTGTTAGCCTGAAGGAGGAAGGAAGAAAAAACACAATTTTAAGGGCTTCAAAAGCCACAGCACAGGCAGCTCCTACTGGTGTGGTACAGGGCAGGATCAAGGTAGCTGTTACAGCCGAGCTCCTGATGACTGGTTACAAGTCCAGGAAGCAATTACTGCACTGCTGCTGCTCCTCTCAGCACTCAGGAGGAGGGGTTTAGCCTGTGCACTCCTTAACCCACTAACTTGGTTTTGGTCTCTGTACAGCCTGCTGAAACACTTCTGGCTGCAGAATCTCTTGCGAGTACAGCATGAAGGAAAAATATAAAATTTCTCTGAGCTGGAATGAATATCAAACTCAGTTGTGTCTTACTTGACAGCTCTGTTGGAGATGAATGGAGATAAATGAGAGCTTGGAGCTGTAATGTGGCTCTTAGTGCTTGAGCATGTTTCACTGGCACTGAGTTTAGCTTTATTTAGCTTGGGAAAACAGACAACACTGTGACGTCCATTTTATAAATCTATTACTAAACCTGACTTTTTTACAGCTTCTGCTGCCTTCAAGGCTGCTAGAAATCCCCAGGATGAAGCCAGAAAGAACATAATCTGTTGAACTGTGATGCTGAAGCAGATTTGCAAACATCAATAGTGAATAAAATATTCTGCTTAGAAACATAAATCACTACAATTGCTGAAATAGCTGACCATGATAAAATGGCAATGAATTTTTCATGAAGTACAGCAATAGCACCAGATGGCTACTGGGCTTGTGGGAGAATCTTTCCACTTCACATTAATTCTGAAAAACAGTGAACTAAAAACAGTATGCAGTAATGAGCTGGTCACACACAATGTTAGTTGGAGCTAAAATAAGTGGATGGAGTCAGATTTGTTCTAAACTGGCTTATTGTCCTGGACTTCTACTTGAGATCTGGCTCCCTGAGTTCTTGTCTACACAGGTCTCTCTGCAGTGTGTAGGTGGGTGGTGTTAGGTTTAAATTGCTTTATGCTCACAGAGTTGTCTTCTGTCCTCTTTTTATCTTGTCAAATCCTGCTATAATTAAGCTGCTTTCAAAGAGATGTCACTTGAACACAGAATGGATGAAACCACTGTAAAAGTTCACATGAACTTTACCCATGTCCTATGAACTACAGTGGTAGTGTCTGCAGTGCATGGCTTTGTTATTTGAAAGTCATGTTAGTTTAGTGTTGTACTTTCCAAGGTTGAAGCAACATTTTTATTGAACATTGGTGTGTACCTGTTACTTCAATTTATGACAGTTTCTAGCCAGGAGTGTATTATGTTTAGCATGTGCTGCCCTTAGTCATGCCTGCTGACCTGCTCTGTCATCCCTAGTAGGATAACAAACTAGAACTGGAGTAAAAGTACAAACTGCTGTTGATGTAATTCTTAGTGAAGGAGAAATTTGGGGCTCAACTCTGTGACCTGTCAAAACCAAAGAAAAGTGCTTGGTGAAGTATTCCTTAAATAGAAAATTTACTATCCAGAGGTTTTTTTCCCTTCTTTTTAATTTTTTTTTTCTTCAAACCTAGGTCATATTCTGGACCTCCATCTGGAAACATAAACTAAATTTTAGCCACCAACTGTGATTTTTGATTGTTCTTTTTCTTACCTTTTAATTTTCATAGTGGTATCTCAGCCAGTTTAACAAAAGCAAAGCATTTTTTTTTATCTATTGTACTTCTGACTACTGTACTTCTGAGTTATGGGAAATGAATTTGAAAATGTGGTCGCATATGTACAAGTAATGACTGCCTTAAATTGTTGCAAAGTAAGATTTAATGAACACTAGTCCATATGAAGTTAAAGGGTTTTTTTTAAGTCATGCGACTTTATTTTACTTATTTTGTCAAGGACCCTTCACAGTTTACACCTTCACTAGGAGAGCATTTTAATGGAGATTTTATCTGCATGTACTTTGCCCTCATCAACCTGCCAACACATGGGTGTGTCCAGTCTTGGAAGTGAAGCTCAGAGTTCTTGTTCAGCTATGTGGTGGCTGATGTCCACATGGTACAGTACAGGTCATGGTAGCCTTGGGGGGAAACAGTGTAGCTACACAAACTTGATGCTATTCCTCAACTAATGTGCCATGTCTTCCTGCAAAGTTAACCAGTGAGGTTGGCTGACACAGTTTTCTAACTAGGGCTACTCTAACTAATAGGATATACATTCCTGAACATACATTTCGAGAGCTACGCATACTGATGAGTGAGTACACACATATCAAGGCAAGGTATAGCTTATAAAATGGATTAAGAGAATTGAGTCTAAATATTAAGTTAGAGCATTGCTTTAGATTAGTCCCCAAATTATGTTAGTCTGGTGCCACTGCACTCTGCTTGTGTAACAGATTAGCATGTGTGGCTTGGCAGGTGGAAGTGAGGAGGGGATAGAGGGCACCTGATCTCCAAGTCTGGATCCATTGTATGTGCCCAGGATTGGGCTGGGAAGCAAGAGGATTACACAGCCCCTCTGGGACAGGTAAGGACTGCACCAGAGAACAAGTACTGTCTCCCAGCACCAGCAGCTTAGGGACAAGTTACTGAATGGTATTTCATTATGGGCAGTTTGTGGCAACTGCCTTCTGGTTTGGTTGGTGGTGTTTTTCTTGTCTTCTCTAGAATATTGTACTGCAGTATTATATAATCATTCTTTACAGGCCTTAGGCATGCTGCACACAGTAGAGCTGGCCAGCTTGGACCTCAGAGCTGGGACTATGGCAAGAAGTGCTGGAGCTGCAGGGGAGGGTACAGTGTGTCCCCTTCCTTTCAGGAAACCGGCATAGTTTACATAGTGCAGTGTGCTGTTATCTGAGCTGCAACTTCTTGTTTCTGAATTCACGAGTCTTACCTAAAAGCAACTGACCTGTAACTCCTGGGTTTTCTTTTGTTTGATTTAAACCACCTCAGATATGACCCTGAAACCAAACGTGAACAGGAAAATTTAAGAGCAGACTTGACAAAGCCTATTAAAAAAAAAGTATGGGGTGGGAGGAGAAGTGAAACTGTGCCAAGTATTTAAGGAGGGGTGAATGGACTAGAACAAGAGTGGTTTGAAGAAGAGGAAGCTGGGCAATATGCAGAAGCAGACTTACAAACGAGGTAACGTTACTACAGTGTAAACATGTGCAACTTGCTAATCCAACCCAGCTCTGCAAGATTCTTGTATGAACACAAGGTTCAGAGCATGACCGTTCAGTGGTGCGCCCCAGCAGAACCAAGGAAATAAAAGAAGCGCCCTATCGGTGTTACTGTGGTTCTACCTATGCGTGTATGTTGATGATTGCATATACAAGCTGTATTTCAGATATATTTAAGTCTGTGTTGTGACTGTCTTGAAATGTACTCTGAAGATTTTATTGTTGTATTTAACTATATAAAATTAGTAACAATGCAACTGTTCACTGCCAAAGTAATTCCACCTTAAACAAAACAAACCATTATCTTTGTCTACATTCTCTCGGTATAAACACGGGACTGCTTTTGCTGGCCAGAGAACTGCTTTGGCTATTTATAGCATTGCAAAAATCTTTCCAGATTCTCATTACCTATTAACAAGCTGTTCTTTTTGATATGGGACAAAATTAAAAGTCACAATGATCTTGAAGTGGACAGATAGGGAAAGGCTAGAGAATCCTGAGAGATGTAGCATTTCTGTTGTCCTTTTTGCTTTTTGGCAGTTGCTCCCAAATCACACTGCTGATCTACAAGGTACTCATGAACAATTCTCTTGTGAAAATACTCTCTGAAAAGCTCCACGATTCAGAGAAGAGAAAGATAAACACCTCTAGGGCTCTCACTGCTCCCTGATATCTTGTTTTACTGATGAATGCTGATTAGCTGGACCTGAGAAGTGATGTTCTCAGTAAAACAAATGCAGGCAGCAGGAAATGTGTGGTTATGTTGCTCTCATTTAATGTTTTCAATTTTTTTTAATTTTTATTTTTTTATTGCTTTCCAAGTCATGTCTCTGTGTCTGCTTGCATAACATATGTAAAAATACTATAGTGTAAAGAAAACATAGATGAACGTCTGAAAACCTGACTAAAAGTGAAATGAGACTTTCTGAAATAACGCAGGAGAACTTCATATTTCAACTTCATATTCCTGACCTCTGGCAACTGTTTAAAGCACTACTGAAGGAATGAACTCGTGGTGTTGATGGCTCAGAGGCCTTCAGAAGTGATTTTCAAATAATGGTGTGTATTTCTGCATATGCAAACAGACACCCGTGTATCTGGGGGATGTGGGTGCTGCGTGGCTGCCCCTGCCCTCGCCCCCCCTGCACCTCGCCGGCTGCAGCTGCTGAGAGCACGGGGGCAGGAGGGCGGCCGGGGTCCCTGCTGGGGGAGGGAAGGTGCGTGGCTTCATTCCCCCCTCCTGAATTGTGCAAGGCGAGCGTCAGCATGAGGTCAAAGAAAGAGCCAAGTGCATTGATGCTGTGTAATGTTTTTTCTTCCAAGCGTGTGGTGGTTTTTTTCCTTCCTCCTCCCTGACCTTGTCTAAAGTTTGCTGATTTTTTTTTTTTTTTTTCCCCTCATCCTGGCAGCGCCGCTTTCCTCTTCTGCTATGACGGCATGAAACGGGGCCCGCGTGGCCTCGGTGGGGTTCAGGAAGGGGAGCGCGTTTCCTTTCCCAGCGCGGCCGCGGGCGCTCCCGGCGGCCGAACCCGGGCCGGGCTGGGGCCGCACCGACAGCGCGCTGGGTCTGCCGCGCCTCGGCCACTCCGGGGCGTTTCTTCGGAGCTCGGCTAGTGCTGCTTTCCCTTTGATGTGCGAGGCTGAGCCGGAGAGTGAACGCCTGTCTGCAGAGAAGAGCTCGGGAGATAACAATGTTATCGGGGCACGAGATGAATATCCATGTAATGCTGTTAATATTCAGAGAGCACCGGCTCTCAAGAGATAATGGAAGACTTTCAGACTTTCAGCCAGGTTCTTCTGCTTCTAACATTTAGGCTGGACTAACCCACTGAGAAAAAGGGATGTGTATGAAATGTCTGACCTTGAATTACTGTAGTCCTTAAGACAACCAGAACCAACCCAAACTCAGCTGTACATATGCTTCTGTATGTAATTAGACAGGTCATTAGAGGCAGTTCCACATCAAACAGATGTGTATCGCTGCCCACAGCTAAGCAAAGCACACGCAAGGGGCAGGACTACTTCCCTGCCCCTCCTCATGAGCAGGGAAGCTGAGGAAAACGTGGTGGGCTAGAAAAGCCTTGGAAGAGTAAACAGCAATACTGTTGATTTTCTTACAGGGGGAGAGGTTATTTTCAAGCTTTTTTCATCAATACAGTTAGGGTGAGGTGTGTGGGTGCGAGGTCAGGAGTAAGACCAGTGCATTAAAATTTTATGATAAAGAGCAGCCTTCTGCTCTTTGGGTGGATGCAGCCCTTGAGAAGGACATCTTTTAAGCCTATGGGAGGTCAGTGGGAAGATCAGAGGACATGTTCAGAGCTTGCTGTGAAGCTTGCAAAGAAAATTAAGCACCTCAGAGTCTTCTGTCTTTGCAAACCACCCATGACTCTAGTGGCAATCTTCAGACAGGGTATTTTTTTTTTTTTTTGTAACTAGCTAAGGTGGGTCCAATAACCTGCCTTATTGTCTATTAATGTTACTTTTCCATTCTGTGTACAATTTGAAAGATAGGCAAACATATTTTTCTAGATGTTGAATAGGTACATTGCCTAGATTTTTTATTTTTCTCCAACTGTAGGGCTAACTGAAGCAAAAAACTCATCCAGGATCTGTGTAAGATGATGTAGTAGACTACTGGTGCCTTTGCAGTCCCCTTGTCCTCTCTAGAGCTAGGCAGTGAACTGGGAACATGAAGCACTCTTTCCTGTGCAGACACTGAGTAGTGCTGAGACACTTGAGTCTCTGAAAAACCTAATATAGACCTGCAGCATATCATTGTGTTATGTGTGCACAGTACTTAGGTTAGATTTCTGAGAGGAAAACAAGGCATCAGGACTATGCAGTCTCTAACAGCCATTATCATTAATAATGTATTAAAAAGCAAGTTTATAGCCCTGAGGCTATCATCTCAATGCATAATCTCAGAAATGTCAAGGTGACTCAGGATGATGTGATGGACCACGACATCTCTGAACTGCTCTGAAACGTGCTGTTCCAAATAGCACACGTGGCAAAATGCACAGGGTGCTCAGGCAAAAAGGCTTTGTTGCCCTCAAAATCATAAACACTCCTCTCCTTGGCAAGGATACATAGCAGCAATGGCGTGTATTGTCTTTGCTTTCTGAAAATGTGGGCTTGTTTTTATGGTCTGCAGCTAATTTGGGATATGAAAGATTCTGTCAGCAAATAATAATCTAATTCCCCCCTTTACTGGGATAGAAATACCTTTTGCTCATGTTCATAGTGGGGGAAGTTAAGTATGGCTCAAAAATATTTAGGCCAGTAGGGACATTTGCCAGATTGTTGCAGTCTAGCTGGAAGTTCATACAATTGACAATGTCTGTCTGTGTTAGTTTTTGGCTGTGTCACCATCCCTCTCTCTTAGATAATATTATTCTTTTGAGGACAGCAGGCACTGTTCACACAGTGGGTTAACCAACACCGTGTTCTTGTTTGTAAATTGCATTAGAGAAGCTCTGAGCTCTTTCCTGGATTTAGTGCAAACTGAAGTTGAGCACTGACACTAAAATCTCACATCTATTCTTTGACCAGTGGTGCTGTCTTTTTTTCAATTGGATATTTTGGAGAAACAATTCAATGTAACAAAACAAAATTCAGGTGATGATGTGAAGGGAGTTGTTGGAGGAAATTAATTGGAATTATCCAGACTATAACAGAATGCTATCTATAAAGGGTAGTTCATCTGAATGTCTTCATTTTTGAGTATATAGCTGCAAATTCTTAGGAAATACCATTCCTAGTAGGGACCGGGTGGTTGAGCCACTCCTCCCACCCTGTGATGTGATGCTTTCATTTTATTTTTATGCAGAGACTTTTAACAATAGCCTTCTATTATGTTTTGTGGACTTTTTTTTCTTTCTAATGGGCTCAGCTTCCTGAGCAGCAGAACATCTGCCTCCTTTGATAATTACCCAGGAGTTTCTCCCAGAAGCCTCTTCTCTTAGAAAGCTTTTCTCTTACATCACATTATGTTTCCTCCATAAATTTGACCTTCCATTTGCATTCTAAGTGGGTTAGGCCATTTTAGCACCAGTTGACTTTCTAAATTAAAATAGCCTTGCTAGTATAACAGTGCAGGTGCATATTTGTTGAGTCTGGAACAAAACTGAGATGGACCCTTGCTGCTTCTAATTTTTTATGTTTGAGGACTAACACCTAAGTTATTCTTGGGCTCTGGTGTGGCTGAGGCTGTGCAATGGGAAATTTGTCTCTGGCCATTGTGTGTTACAGCACAAAGTGACTTTGGGTAGTGTTAATGCCAGTCAGTGCTCTGTGGTAAACACCTGGCTTTTGCTGAGTTAGTAACCAAGCTCTCATTAATTTCTAATTTCTATAGAGTCAGGCTTGTAAATCTCTTTTTTTTTCCCCCTTCCTCCTCCAGCATCTGGCACAAAGGCACGTGTGAGTACGTACCTGCCTATGCTTTCTGTTTTAAAGCCAGGTGACCGTGTTAGGTGAAGGTTGGGCCATGCTTGCGGCTACAAAGTCATGGTGAAAGGCTTTCTCTGCTAGGCTGGGCTTCGTGCTGTCCTAACATGCTCCTGCAGACACTTCTTTTCCAGCATGGCACATGAACTGAAAACCCTCTCATCTACTTGGCAGAAACCTGCATTATACACCCAGCCTGCATTGCTCACTTCTTGGTTCTTCTCTGTAAAATGATGGTAATTCTTTCACCCTTTTGTAAGATGGTTCGTAAGAAAGGTGTTTAATTGATGTAAAATGTAACTGTTAGGAATGTACCTCACTGTTTCCAGCTTCTCATGCTGCTGACATACAACCCAATTCCTTCTTCTCTGGCATTATTCCAGCGAGAAAGAATGAGTTCTGACCGCTCTTCATGCAGTCATATCCCAAGTTCATGATACTGCTGCTGTTTTACCACCCTAATGAATGACCTTGATTTTACTAATGCTTTTCCAAATTTTGACAAGAAAAGTAACTTTTGCTTCTGAGAGGTGACTCTAAATATGTTGGCTTGACCACCAGTAAAACTGGAGCCTTTGTCTTTAGTTAGGAGGGTTTCTTAGCAAGGAGCTGAGCTGTTTATCTGAAACAGGTTTCTTTCCTGCTGGCTTTGTCTCATGGAGACTCTGCTTGCTGAGTGTGGGGCTAGTAACTTGTTCTACAGGCCACTGAGCCATCACTAGTGTCTTGCTGTAACCAAATTGCCTCTGATACTCCTTTTAAAAATTCCTTTTGTTTTCTTTTTTTGGCCAGGAAAGGTTGCTGCAAGTGCAATAAGTAAAATCTTATCAGACAGTGTGTTTGGAGTGGTTCAAAGTGTCTGTAAGGTTTAATTAGCTGGTTTAGTCCACAGCACAGATAACTCTACTAATTTCCTATGCATTGCTTTAACAAAGAAAAAAAACCCAAACCAAACACCCACACAAAAGGACTGCATATATAGTCCTTTTTAGCTCTTTTTTTTCCCCTTTTCTCTCCTGGGCCTGTGCTGCTCTTGTGAGAGATCTGTTTGGATTGCAAAGTAGCAGTTTGCTCCTGGCAGGTCTTGTAAGACCTTGATGAGAGGGAAGAGTCATTATCTAGTATCTGCCAGCAGCTCCAGGAAGAGAGAAATGGAATTTGGGTCTCCCTGAAGGTGTCTGAATTAAGAGAAAAGCAGCCTTCAGGTGCTTATTATGTATAATCATATAACCAAGGGTTAATTAGGAAAACCCCTGTGGTATTTCAAATGTTGGAGGGATCTCCTAAGGCTGAGCAAACCAGGATTTGGGATGGAAACTGAAGTCTTAAGAAGTAGACCCATGGGACTTTTGCAACCCCACGTGACTCTCACTTTCACTGGCTCAGCTTGCTCTTTTCCAAGCTGTGACACAGGTGTTAAAGCAAGAATAGGGAAGTATTAATGCCTGATAAGCAGCACTTTGCAAAGTTGCTAAGTAATTGAATTTGAAGCAGATTACCCTATTCACAGTCTGAATGCTAGCACATACATTAGCACAAATACTGTCTTGTATAAACAGTCATGATATTAACTAATTTAGTACATGTTTGTCATAGGGTGTGTATTGTTTTTTCACCAATGCCAAACTGCAGGCTAGCTTTAGTAGCATAGGATGTATTAAAGAAATGGCTGAGGCTATGAGAATCAGTGAGGTAAAACCTTTAGGTACCAATAATTCACCATGAGGAGTCCATAGGTACTGTAGTGTATCCTCTGCATCTGGTATGCATCCAGTTTTTGAGCATTGGCTTGATAAACCTGGAAATCCTGACTACATCCTTGAAAGCAGCTGTGTAAGAATAGTCTGTATAAAAGGGAATAGTCCCTTTTGTAGGAATATACCTCACACAGCTGTGGAGCTCCTACAGAAATAAGGCTCTGCTGTGGATTTTTTTGCCTCGTCAGATAATCTTGACAGAAAGTCCTCAACAATACATTTGCCTAAATGACATAAGATAATTCAAACACCATAAGGTGCTGCAGTGATTTCTGCTTTGTCTCTAACTGCTGTTCTAGGAGGGTACAGGTCCCATAATGTCTGATTAAATACACAACCGTAGGCCTTGGATATACCAGCAAAAATGTAAAGCATAATTTCCTTTTTTTTTCCAATTTTTTTTAGGAAATGTTTCAATTTCCTAAAATACAAGTTAATAGTATCTCTAGTATCTTACCTGCTTGAGTAGTTGAAAAGTCTCTTCACTAATGATATTAGGGCTTTGAAGGTGGAAAATGCTTTGTTTGTTTGTTTTCTCAATGCCAGATACTTTTCAGCATCTCCGACCAAGAATTTCTGTCTAGGATGTGATATTAGGTTTCAATGGGGTTTTATTTTTTTCATAACTTACTTTGATCTCATAATTTGTTTCCTAAGTTTTAATCAGTAACAAGTTAGTCCTGTGTCACTCAGTTCTCAGTTGAGATCTGTGTGTTAATGAAAATCAACATCAAGCTGCAGCACGTATTCCCTCCCAGAAGTATATTATGCAAACAGCAGCAGTAAGCTGTGCCCAGGAAAGCCTGTCTGGGAGCACGCAGCTGGGAGCACGGGCCATAGACCATGGGGCTGCACAGACCATAGCAGGGCTCCAGCATCACAGAGCTGCAAATCTAGGCAGATGTTCTTTAACAACGGGATTGAGTCATGGCGTTTATGACAAGTAAACTCGTTTAAACTTGTGTTCAAAATCAGTTGACCTTAGATCCTACAACTGAATGTTCCCTCACTGTACTCTGCTTAGTCTCTGTACTGTCTTCACAATAGGAACTATTCCTAAAATTATTGATGTGAGCAGGGGACTTTCCCTGACTTTATCAGGGATTGGACCGGATATCTACACTTATGCTGGGATATTTTAAACAATTTTAGCCTGACAGAGTCTATCCAGTCTATCTTCAGAACTGTATCAATTACAACCAACAAAGGATCTTACTGTTATCTCTTAACGTTGAATAAAAAAAGAGCACACCCAACTTGCAATGATAGCAAAATGTGTCAGTGGAAGGTGTAGGCACAGACAATTAAGTATTTCTCTCTGTTTTGGCTCTTTGGTCAAAAATACATTCTGCTCTAGAACTCAGCCCTGCCAGCCATTATTCAGAGAAGTTGTAAAGAGATTTTCAAACCTGTCACTGCTGGGAGGAGATGTGAAGGTGAAGGTGAGGAGGAAAGACTGTGAGTTCAAACTTGACAAAATCTTGTGTCTTTGAAAGCTGAAATCGTGAAGATTTACTCTATGGATTAGCAGGTGCCAATTTTTCATTGAAACTGGTATCAAGAGACAGCTATTTGCAGTCAATTTTCTACAAGCAGGATTTAGTTTGAGAAGGTTGGTTTCTAGTCGGTGTAGCTCTGCTGTTCTGCAGCTGTTATGATTTTCACTAGGTTACTTATCTTCACAAGGCTGAAGCTGCAGCTAATCATAATGTCACAAGTTCAACATGAACTTCTTGTATACTGTACTAATCCTTATCATATTATTCTATACTTACAGTGAGCCAAGCAACAACAGGAGTGTGCTACCCATCTTTTATTTTCTCTTTTTTTTTTTTTTTTTAATCATGCCAGTTAGTGGGTAAGAAGGATAGGTCAAACTCTGTATTTGTCTCTTGTGGCAATGTACTCTTCAATAACGCTGGGTTATAGGTGTACAGCGATGGGGCATCTGGCTAAAAAGGTTAGAGTACTGCAAAAGAAGTTTTCGATAGAGTTATGGATATCATAAAAGCGACCTCAGTTTTATGGGATTGAAGAGTAGGGGTAAGACAGAACCCAAGAAAATGGTGGATCTATCTCCACGAAGCAGGCAGTAGGTGTTTCTAAGGAAAGTGATCCATGCTTTCCTCCCAAAGGCTGTGCTGTACAGACTGTGCAGCCCAATACCACAGGTTGGGGCTGGCAATCAGGCAAAGCATTCCAGATGCAGGCTCTTGCCATGAAGTCTTTTTGTTTTGTTAATTGCTTGCAGGCAGGGAAGGGGCTCTAGGCTTCTACATCAGTGCACAAATACCTGATCAGCTCTCATGTCTATTGCCTTGGGGCAGCACTTCTCTCTTTGGGAGAGGTGCCTTCAGAAGCTGTTAGCTACTGTTTAGTGCTGCTGAGTAACGATCAGGTATTTTCTTCTTCCTTCATTTTTTCTTTTTGTCTTCTGACATCACCTCCTCTGTGACCCTCAGCCTTTCCACCCACATACAATCTATTGTTATCTGTGTTTGAACCCTGTTCCCAAGCTCTCTTTCTGGTTTTTGGTGAGGACTTACTAGGATATATCTATATGCTTCTCTCCTACATATTTTTGAGATGGACAGTAGCCAATATCAAATACCACAGGGAAAAATATAAAGACTCTTCTAATACTTCTTGTAGTTTTGGAAGAAAAAAAAAAAAGAAAAAAGCTTTAATGTAGACCTCTGCTCATGAGTTGATTTTTCACTTTCCCCTGTTGCCCTATTTGCTTTCCTACGGGCACTGCCTCCCACCTAATGCAGGTGTGAGGCAGGTGTTCCTTGTGACTGAAGATGGTCTATTTGGGGCAAGCATGTGTCAGCCGAAGTCCCCACCTGCTTTCAGAATGTGTTCCTCAATATGAAATTCAAAGGATGGCCTGAAGGTTAGAGGGGACTTTGTGGCTGTTTGTTTTTGGTTACACCTCTGCATCCTTGTTATAGTAACCAGAAAAGTAAAATTGAGGGAAGTACAGATAGCTGAATTATTGATAGATGATATCCTTTGAATGTGTTTATATGTGTGTAGAGGGAGTCAGTTTCATTAAAAGTCGAAAAATGAGTCTATGAGGCAAGATAGACTTAGTTGTTAATATTGGATAGCTGAGTTTGGCTGGAGTTAATTTTCCTCATAGCGTTTAGTATGGAGCTGTTTGTATGTAGTAGGTTAGTATGGAGCAGTGTTGATTATTCAGGGATCTTTCTGTTCCTGCTGAGCAGTGCCTACACTGAGCCAAGGCTGCTTCTGCTTCCCATCCCAACGATGAGCAGCTGGGGGTGCACAAAGATTTGGGAGGGGGCACAGCCAGGACAGCTGACCCCAAATGACCACAGGAGTATCCCATACGATATGGCATCATGCTTGGCAATAAAACAGGGGAAGGTTTATTGGGGAGCTACTACTGAGGAACTGGCTGGATATTGGCACGTTGGTACTGAGTAATTGTTTTCATTTGCTTCTCTTTTATTTCTTGGGCTTTATTTGGGGTTTTTTTTTGCTGTTTTCATTTTATTAAAATTTGTTGGTTTTATTTCAGTTATTAATCTCTTCTTATGCAAACCCATGAGTTTTCTCACTTTTACCCTTCTAATTCTCTTTCCTCCATCCCACTGATGGTATTGAGTGAGTAGCTGTGAGGTGCTTAGTTGCCAGCTGTGGTTAAACCATGGTGACTTCACTTTCTCTTATACTGAAAACCTTTTATTCAACTGCTCAACTGATTTTCCTAGAGAGGGAGTTTGGCCTTCCTCTCTCCTCTCCTCCCTCCTCTCCTCCCTCTTTAATTTCCTTTCTATTTTTTTTTTTGCAGCATGGAGGCTGTTCCCTTAATTTTAATTTTCTTTCATGGGTGTCAATGACAGTACTTGCACCCTCTGAAAGATCAAGTTAAAGGGATATTTTGATGAGCAAAATTAACAAACACAGCAATTCAGTGGGTATATAAAATTGTATTGTAGTAGATTTTTTAGCCTTCATTCTAAGTCTGTCTCAAACTGACTGTAACACAGAAACATGTCCATTTCCAAACACGTTGGTTTCTTTTATTTTGCAGGATCTTGGCATACATTACTTCACATATGCAAACGTGCTACGAGGTGTCTGAATACATATTACATTTTGGTTAATTTTCTATGGAAAGTCAAGGTCTGTGAAGAGAATTTTTTATTAGAAACTGAAATATAGCAGTGCTACAACAAGGATAAATTTATACCAAGGGCAGCTCCAAAATGATTTGCATAGCTTCAGTTGTTTTCTGCTACCTGGAAACGTCAAGAGGCTGAATACATTCTTACATACTTGCAATTTATAAGGCCTATAGGTATCTCTAATCCACAGTTTTCTCTTCGTAGAACCATGTTTTCAGTTCCTGAGTCTGGCCTCCTGCTATATTTGTGTAGATAAGTAAGGGTTTTTTCTGCAATATCTTTGGGTGTGCCTGAAAAATGTTTTCTTTTGATAAAGAATTTGTGGGGCTTTTTTTCAGAGCAGCCCTTGCCACAGAAACATGTTTTCAATTTAATACTGATAGGAAGTTGTTTGTTTTTAAAAAAGTAACAAAAAACCCCAAACTTTTTTTCTTTCATAGTCACCTCAAGATGGTAATTTGCTAACTCACCTGAGTAGGACCATAGGTTCAGGATGACAGTACTGCAAGTTTGGAGGTCAGCGTGCTCCCTTTGAGAGGCCACTGCTGATAGTGCCATTCCAGCAGGGTTTTGCTGAAAGCCTCTCCCTATGTTTCAGGCAAACATGGTACTGGTGAAATTGTGGTTGTCAGAAGTGCTGGTGTGACTGAAGAGCTCTGTGTATGGCACTTTTGGACAGTGCAGTTATGAGAACTTCCTGATGGATCCCCAGTAGCTCCTGTCCTTTCTGCCCTGTGCTGGAGCTGCCTGATGGCACACTACATCTTGTAGCCCTGCAGCCAGGAGAGAGCTCACTTGCATAATCCTCCTATCCCTTTCTTACCCAGGGAAACAGAAGAGGGGGTGGGGAGGAATACACTGATGAAAATCCTGGCAGGAGCACCTGAGCAGGGCTGTGCTGCAGCATTGTGATTCAACTTCTGTGTCTCACCTCTTCTCACCTGGTCCTTAAAACTCTTCCAGTTGGTGGTCTGGCCCCAGTCAACAGCAACCATTGCCACGAGAGTCCTTTTGGTGTCACTGGCTTTGATCTGCTTTTGGCTGCATGGAACCCAAGCTGTAAGCCTCAAAGTATGGGGTTCCTTTTTTGGGATAGCTCCTGAGCAGCTGTCCAGAGAAAGATCATTTATTTCCAAAGGTATTTTCTCCGACTTTATAGAAAAGGCCTTGGGCTGCTGCTGCTGCTTTCCTAAGAATGATTTGAAAACCTTTGATATTTGGAAGCTGAGCTGATATGATCAAACATAAATCACATGGGTAGCTGGTCATGAGCATTCAGTGTTAAATAATAGTCCAGAAAAACCCCGCACTTCCTTTCACTGTCCCTTTCAGCAGGGCTGTTCGTGTAGTCTGTGACTTCAGTTTTGGATAAGGTAACTTTGGGAAGTCCTATACATATTGGGACTACTCCATCAAAATTTACTTTTTCTAAATGATCTTCAGTGTTTGCTTTCCATTTACTCTGAATGTCCACGTTGGCAAACTCACTCTGCCAACTATTTATAAAATATGCATGCAAACAAACAAACCCCTGAGGCTCAAATGAAAAGTTTTTGCAGACTTCATTGAAGTGTGTTTACTTTTTATTTGACTTATATTGCTTTATTCCCTTTTATTAAGGTGCTGAGGCAGTAGCTTGGAGCATTTTTATTTTATTTTATTTTTTCCTCTGCTTTCTGCTCTGTATCTCAGAAACACAGGGAAGAATATATAGGAACTGTGGCCAAAGACATAATTTTTCTTTGCTTTGTGTCCAGAAAAACTGAGTTATGAATTCCATGAAAATGTGAAGTCTGAGCTGCACTGTGCTTTCTCCCATTCCAAACAGTGGTATGGGATCCATGGACTCTGTGTCTGGCCACACTCTCCAGAGTGCTACCATGAGATATTTGAGTAAGAATTAGTGAATCAAGACCTCAGGAACTTTGTTCCACGAAAAGAATATCAAGACAGGTGTAATGAGAAGACAGTTGTGAACAAATAACCTCACTTCTTAGTCTTGAATATTGAATAATTCTGTATGTATTAGCAGAATAAATTACAAAGCAAATGTGCTCAGGCACTGCATCTGGAGGGACTTCATTTTGCAGCTAATTTGTTACTTGTTTTTATGTCAGTTGGCCTGTCAGAAGATCTACTTATCTCCTGTATGAAGCGCTGTCATTCTTGCTAGATGCTGTTCTCTGCTAACAGAAGTAATGTTTCCTAAGTCAAAGAATAAGATCCTGTGAAGCCCGTGAATGAACAGCCTAGCACTGGGCAAATACCATTTACCTAACAAACAAAGGTGCCTTTTCAATTGTATGTGATTGACTTAAGTTAAATTTTTCCCTGATGGTTCCTGATCAGAACGTTTCAGCGCTGCAGGTGAAGGGACAGGATCATTTAAAGCACAGGGTGCTAAGGAAACCCGGCTCTTGTGTGCTGGGCAGAAGGCAGATGCTTGTCCTGCTGAGTCACTGGCTGTTTGGGTTTTGTCCTTAAAGCTTCAACTTCCTGAGTCAGGGAACATGTAATTAGCACAACGTTTGTCTTTTGTCACTGTACTGCTGGAAACCCAAGAGCTTTGCACGTTTCAGTGCACCTCTCTAACCTGAACGAGGCAGTAAACCTTAAACACACTGTCAGAGTTGGGGTTATTTTTTCCCCCGCCACGTAAAGTAGCTGGGGCTTAAAGGAAAATATAATATGCTCCTCAATTTGCTGCAAAACTATCAGAGCTGGCATGCTGGGTGTAAACAACCCTGCACGAAATGCAGCAGGATGTGCTGGATGGCCTCCTGGTCAGCCTCATGGAAGCACCCTGCTGGGACTGAAGCAGAAACCCACACTTGTACCCCATGCTGGAAACGCAACACAGCTTCATTTCTGAAAAGGGGTTTAAGTCTTGTTCTTGGCGGCAGCTCTGTTAAAGCATTTTCTTTTAAATCAGCAGGAGTAATAGTGTGGCCATATTAGCTTGCTCAGGCATCTGGGTCACTGCTAGAAGTGTCAAGCATGAGGGGACATGAAGCTTAAGTCTGCCATAAGACCTACATGTAAAATTGAGTTTAGTGTGCTTAGCAAAACTTTTAAACTCTTCCTAGGTGAAACTAGATTAATTCAAAATGTAGTATCTGGCAGCAGTTCAGACTCAGAAGGCCATGCAACTGTTATTCTGTTTTGGGGTGGGGTTTTTTTTTTTGTATTCATTGCTGGCCCAGCAAAAGGAATGTGAATTCTTTCTTTTGTTTTTGCTGTGAAGCCTTGCAAGCTTCTTTGCCCAAAGTGGGTTTGCTGATTTCAAGTGAATCAGCATCTTTAAGTGATAATCTCTTATTTTCTTCCAGAGAGGTGTAGATGTAAATAAATTAGCCCTGAATTACTGTTGGCAACCCTTCGTTCAAGTTCGTGCATGCTCTTGGCACTCATGCCTGCGTGCCAAAGAGTTCTTGGCAAATACCTGTCAACAGAAACCCTCACTCAATGCAGGCATCATGAGTTACCAGTTCCTAGACTGGCTCAGATGGAAAGGATAGTCTTTCACCTCTTTTCCCTATTAATTACAGGACCAGGTATTGAATTATCCAGAGCCCTGTTAGGAGAGGTGGCCGCTCCCCTAGGAATGGAATGCTGTTTGCCCATCATTCTGAAAGCATCCCTCACCACCTTAGGCTTATGGTTAAAAATAAAAACCTTACACATCTGGTGTATTGACAACAGGTATGTGCTAGAGACAGGTGTGCAGAAACAAAGCAATTCTTTCCTATTTCCAAATGATAAATTTTAATACCTCTCCCTCTGTATTTTATTAACCTACAAATTTTTTGAGGATACTCATGAAAAATATGAATGCATCATGCTAAAACTTGCCTTTATTGAAGGGGGCTTGCAGTTAAGATATTGCATGTCCCCCTTCATATGGGAATTGGATCATTTGAGTGTGTATTTGACATCCTTTGCTCCTCTGCTGTAAATTTCTTGATCAATTAATTATCCATGACATTTGTTTTAGCATTCTTTCTACCAGGTCACTAACCTCTCCACTTTTTGGGGCTGAAACAGATTGATGCCATTTGGATCAGAGTGGAGTTGTTCCTGTCAGAATAATGACTTCCCTGATGCTTACTGAACTGAAAAAAACCCCACAGAGTGTATCTTCTGACTAGCAGGGCCATGTTTACAGCAGTGTAGAAGCCTAGTTTGTCACAGAAGGTGTTTTACCATATAAACCTATAAAACAAATGTTTTAGTATTATGATGAATTTAGGTGATTTGACTCAAATATGAAAAATCTCCAATGTTAATAAATTTCTGAAACCTCAGAGACTGGAAGTTAGGAATCTTGGAAGTAGGTGGATTTTTTCCATCTGTGTGGTTTTCTTTCTCATTGCAGAGAAGATTCTAAAAAAATATTAATTACTCTATAACTTTTTAAATTACTAGAAACCACGAAAAACTAGTTAAATTGTAAAAGTTTACCTCTGGAATATATTTAAAGCTCATATTTAATATATAGATGTAGGTGCAAGTGGATTGCTGTGATTTTTGTATTGAGCATGTTTGGTATGCTTTGTGCCAGTGGTAAAGATGTAGGATTGAAATGAAGATGTAGTAGCACATGGAAGGTGGGAGAAGGATGGACTTTTAAAAAGGCTGACTCCTAACATAAGGAAAGAATCTGGCACAGAGCTGAAACTCTGAAAGAAATGCACACACCAGCTGTGTGTGACAGGGCAGGAGGTCAGTGAAAAGGGAAAACAGCAGGAAAAGGCATGAAATCAACAGGTAACACTTGTTATTCAGGAAAGTTCTGGGAACTCTGCTTGGAGCGACCATGCAAAAAGGGAAAGCAAGTATTCTTGGTGACCCTGACATATGCAGCAAGGAATGTGCAAGTTTTGCTGAATAACTTTAGGCATGTTTGATCTTAAGTCCTATTGGAAGAACAACTTGAAAGGCCTGGTTTGGAAAAGACAGAAAATGAATTTTGTAATGAAGAAATTATTTGGAATGCTGTGCACATTCAAAGAGGTCCACAGGATACCTCTCTACAGAGGCCTAAGGGTGAGCGTAACTTCAAAGTGTATAAAAGAGACAGAAAGGGACTGACTTAGATCTCTTTTTATGCTTACAAATAGCGAGCTTAGAATAGAGCTGTTTATCTTCACTATGGGTCTGAGCACTTCCCTCCCAAATACAGTTAGTCAATATAGTATAAACTATTTCTGTTTCTCCTTCCTTGCAGCTTGCGTGGCAAACAGTGTTATTGTTGTTGTTTTTCAATAAAACTGTAGGTTTATGATTAGTTTCATGAATGAAAGCTAAAATGACTAAGCTTTTTTGTGTGCATGGTCCTTTCCCCACTAAGTTTAGCTTTCATATCTGTCTCAGACAAGAAGCTCCAGTTCCTGGTGCAGCTGCAGTTTCTTTTGGGCCAATGCTAGTATACAATGGAGTAAAACTGAAATTTACTGGCTCTTTTTTCATTATTTCTTTTGCTGAACTTGCAAAAGAGACACCCCCTATTTAAGACAGACTACTTGATGGTTTCACAAAGTTTCTCTGCAAAGTGTGCAAAAAGGAGTTGAAATTTGTGGTATGAGTGTGCACTGAAGCTCTTTCTTGATTAATGAGGAGCAGCATGTGGTAGAAAATTGCTTCAAATCACAGCAGAAATTTCGGTTCCCTTCTTCCACAACAATGTTGAAAGTAGCCGTAGTTTGCTGACTGCTTTAAAAGATAACCTGATAGCAGAGGCAGGCATGTTGTGTTCCTTGAAGAAAAAGGAAGAACAGAAACTTGCTTTGTACTTCAGATAATACAGTTCCTATTCTGTCTTTTCTGCAAAGTCTGGAGCTGTGTGCTGGGGGGAATGCCAGGGACCAATTAAGCTGATCCTCTTTGCTAGTGTGAGGTCGAGTGTACCCAGCCCTCCTTAAAACGTGTTCTGCTAGTGTCTGCTCTTGAAAACCTACAAGAATGATTTTCCAGTCTCCCTAGCTAGTCTTAACTTTGTTTTTTGTCCCTTTCTCAGTGTCTTCAGAAGTCACTCTCCTATTTAATTTGAGTGCTAGTTATTGGAAATTAACCTAATGTTCTTGTTTTCCTGTTCCTAGTGGCTATGAAAAATAATTGCTTTCTCTCTTGTTTTATTTGAAAACTGATATTTTATCTGCCTCTGGCATGATTTTTTTTTTCCTTTCAAATCAAGTATGGCTGTTGTTTGGTTTTTACTGCTTTTGTTCGCCTCTGAATTTTCTAGATGAGGTTTTGTTGCAGAAGAAATGGGATCTTACAGATCAGGACACTTCTGCTGAGGTAATGGGATCTTACAGATCAGGACACTTCTGCTGAGGTTTTATTATAGCTGTAAACTGAAGATATACCCTTGTAGTTATAGTATACTTACAGCTTCCATTTTTGGATTTCCATTCTAGATATCCAAATGTTATTTCATTTCACTCTGTCCTTTCCAGAGCCCTCTTGCATGCTCCCACTTGGTTTTCCTATATCCCTCCCAAGGGTGAATTTTACTGTGGTGTTCCTCTGATTTAACATAAACAGTTGCTCAATCAAGAAGGCAGAGGCAGAGCCTGCTAAATGCTAGAGGGAACCTAAGTTCCTTAGCAGCCTTTTGACTCCTGCACAAGCGTAAACAAAAAAAGTTCACCAGACTTTCCTGTGGAATTCAGGAGGGGCTCAGAGGTGTGAACAGCACTAAGACCATTATGATTATCTTTAAAATTTCACCCTGCATTTCCTACAGGCATTTTGGTTCTCATGGCTGAGATAAGGCAGGGCTATTTAACTTAATGCTAGATGTCTCTTTCTAAAGGCTTCACATTATTGATGATATCATATTACCTGTGTAGATTTCTTGCTTAAATATGACTGTGGAAAAACAGTGTAAATGTTTCTAGTTTGGGATTCCCCATAAGTCCTAGCCCTTCTGCAGCTACTTTGCACTCCCTTTCAATCCAATGTCCTGTGCTCCTTATTAGCATTTGGCAGCAAACATCTGCTTCTTCCCACCACAGGTATTTATTAAATCAGCCAAAAAGCTGGGAAATTCCCCACCATATCTGTGGTCAAGGTTTATAAAAAAGGCTTAACATTTGTAATGATATACCTCAAGACATTCCAAGGGATGTCTGTTGTAAGGAAAGGAAATTGACTGAAATAATGCTCTTTTAGGTTTCTCCTCAAAACAGGATCCCTTGCTTGTTTATCTCTGTGTCCCTGTAGCTGTGAACAGTGGCTGTGGTAAGAGCAGAACAATTTAAAAATTTTGGTTGCACTCCTAAGTGTTGAACAGAAGAAAACATTTCACTTATGCTGTGTGAGCGAAACAGCCAGTTTCTCTCCCAAGGAGAATAAGCACAAAGCTGAACTGAAATTAGTCATTGTTTGTTGCATTTGCATTCAGCAGGAGTGCTGTGCATGCAGGGCCTGTGTTGCTGAATCACTGACTGTGGCTTGCTTTCCTACAATAGAGAGAGATGATGGGTATGAATAATGCTAAGGTCTAAATGTGTGTAATTCTTATGCTGTCTTTATTCTCATGGATATATGGGACCTTGCCATGTCAACAGCAATTCCTCTCTTCCCGGCTTCATCCCCATCAGTCATTTCTAAGGCTATTTGCATGTGAATCCCCATGGACACCTCTGGCAACACTGGGGCTGACCTGCTAAAAGTAGATCTCCTAGGCTTTCAATCATCTTGCCGCACATAATAGCTACATAATCCTGCCCGACTGCAAGAAAATGCACACTGAAGGAAAGGGCAGATCAAGGTTCTTACTCTAACAGCTCAGACAATCCGCGCTGGTGGAGAGCAGCAGATCACACGGAAGCGGTGAAGATCAACTTCCTGATGTGCTGCTACCATCCACTAATTGCTCAAGGTATTGATTGCACTCATTAAGTTAAGAAAGGGTCCATATTCCCCTGTCTATATTCCCCGGGGACTCTTCTGCACTACCCTGGTTTTGAACTTGTATCTCTGCTGACAGTCACAACTGTTTAATGGAGTCCATTCTTCCCCTTAAGGTGGATGTTTTATTAGGTCTTGGACATTAGAAAACTTCACACTAAGAAAGAAAACCGACAGAAAACTGACAGCTAAGCCAAAGATTGGCTGCAGATACCTTGTCTGAGGGTTCGGTTGGTAGCACAGCACGTCTCTGTGGGGAAGGAGAGGGTTTCAGAAGGGTAACATAAGAAAATGTCATACTAAACACTGTTGAGGATTTGGAGCTCTTATTTCTGCAGAAGTGGAGATTCACTCACAGTCTGTTGCAAGTATATCACCACAGATAGCAATGAGAAAGCAGAATTGTGGCATTTGTAAAGCTGTTTTCATGTAGAGGAGGGTGCTGTGAGTGCAGCTGTTCCTGGCAGCAAGAACAGCTTGGAATTAGGTTAGTCAGAGTGGCACTCACATAAGGAGTGTGTGGGGGAAAGACTTGTGAAAAGCAATTGTTGGAAATACGGTTTTGAAAAGTGTCTCCAGATTCATTAACATGCAGCCTAATTAATACTCTGCCTGAGCTGAAGCACTTGTGATTATATAATAAATAGAGGTTTAATGGGACAGTATGTAGTGCTATCTCAGCATGATAATTCCATATCATTGAGCAAAGAAGCTATCTATGAGCCGATAGTCTTATATACTGCCCTTGTCAATCTTTCTAGGCATTGCATGGGGCAACACAATGCATAGAGTAAGAAATTAGGAGCAGTATTCTTTTCACTTTTAATTATAGGATTAATGAGTTCTTGGAAGTTTTAGTGAGTGCAATGCACTCCTGGTCATTTTCCAGTTGAGCAGTGGAAGTCAACAAAGCTTATTTTTTGAAGTGTTCACTTGGTACTGTTTGAAAGATCATGAGAGGATGCTCCAGATCATTGTTGTCTGCGTGCAAAGGATAATAGAATGACTAGATAAAGAGAGGGGCTAAAATGACCAATTTTACCTTTTCTAAAAGAGTTTATTTTTGGTCTCCTCATGGAGGAGGAATTGCAGAACTGTGGGGAGAAAGAACGAAAATATATAAACTTTGAGGTTATTATGAAGCTGTTACCACTAAATCTTCTGATACTATTTTTTCCATGTTCCAGAGGTTGATCACTTTCTTCTGACTCCCTTTTTTCAGATAGGTTTTCTTGAGATTTTTTTCATGACAGTTTTGGTCAGACCTATCTATGGATATAATTGGGGATTTTTTTCCCCTTCACCTATTTAAAAAAAAAAAAAAAAATTGAGGGAATTTTAACTTATTAGGGACCAAACTGACTTTCCTAGAGTTCTTGTGCTGGTTGTAGAGAAGCATTTTGCTTTTGTGACTTGGGAGATGTTTGATAAATTGCTTATTCATGTCAGCCTAGGCTCTGAAAGTAAGAGCTTAACTGATTCATTTCCGCATGGAAAACCTTGTAATTTTCTTGTAAAAGAATATTCTGTTCCTGAAGCAACTTCCTCAGCATTGTTGAGTGGGTTTCCTNTTTATGGTTTAGATAAATAATTTGGACTCCTGATTTTTTTGTTTTGCCTGCTCTGGGCATGGCTTGGGAAAATAGAGGCTACTGTCTTAAGGATGCTTCAACTTTCACATGCAAATATTCTCATTTACTTCAAAGATAGTAAAAACCTGTGAAAGTTATAGTTCTGTTTAAGTCTTTGCAGAAGCATGGTTATTGTTTCTTGTTCTTTGAATCCTTGGAGGGTAGAAGTCCCACATCCTCCTTGAACAAACTCTTCTAAAGCTGTTCTGTACTTGCATGTAGATGTCTTGTTGTTTGCAGTGATGCAAGTCCCTCTTGCTGTTCAGAAATAACAAACGGACTGCAATAACCACTGTATATCAAGAACACCACTGTTTTTCAAGTTCACAATTCTCTCCTGTGTTTCCTGCTCTCAGCCCCACAGCCTTTTTGAAAATTAAGGAATTGAGTGCCTGTCAGGCTATGTATGCTGTATTCTGCTTGGGACAGGAAGGCATACTGGGTGTTAGCTTGTGTCAGTTATCATGTCTTTCCCTGAAAGGGAAACTTCATGTCTCAAATTCGCATGTGCATTTTATTTGTATACTTACAACAATTTTTTTTAGCCAACAGGGAACAGTGAATTTTATAACTGTTAATTCTAGAAGTAGCTGATAAAAATGAGAATGAATTGACAATGCATTTCAACAACCAAGACTCAGTCTTATTACTGAGCAATTATTACCTAAATTACTGAATAAAGTTAATTCTACTCAGAACCTTTCAGGCTTTGTATTTCTCTGGTGAATAACTAGTTTTCTTTCACTGGAAAAACCTGGTTTGCACAAGGATCCTCTTGGGACTGTGCCTTCTCCCAGAAGAGATGGGTTTGACTGTTGCAAGAGACTCAGGAGACAGTGCAGTGCAGGATTTCTTCTGGGAGAAAGCACAGCCTTCCTTTATGATTGGAGGAAGTGATTCCTCTTCCCATGTTATTTTACATGCTGTGATGATGGATAAATGCATTAATATGTATACTTTGTGCTAGACTAAAGAGAGAGACTAGTGTTAACAACCAGGCTGTGCTTTCTGAAAGTCCAATAAAAAAACTTCTCAACCTTTAAAACAAATTAAAAAATTAAAGGCTGTGTGTCAGAACCCTTGGAATGCTTTTGTTTCTCTGGAAAGTCTATCTTTGCCAGTAAATGTTTTGATTTATTAAGAATGATCTGCCTACTTCTCTTTGAGAACTAGTTGGTGTTTTTTCTCTTTGTTATTGAGTCTCTTAAGTTCTCCTTCATTTTTACTGAATATTATATCCTTTAAAATGACAGTAATTTACAGAAATATTTAAACTATGGCTCTCTCACTGAAATGTCATTTACACAGACTCTCCTTTAACAAGTGTCACAAAATACGAATTTTTTTCTCTTTACCCATAACTCTGAGCGCTCTGATATTTTCAACCTTTTCTTCACAACCATAAAGTCATAAAGCTAGAACTAATTATTTTCAATCAAACTAAATGAAAGCTGAAGTGTTCTTGTAGATACTCTGAAAACAAAATTTACTCCCCAGCAAACTCAAGTTATAGGATTTGCAATAAAATGTTAACAAGAAGACATTTAAGGGTGATTTCAAGTAGTCATCATGATTTGACATCCAAGCTATGAGTTACCCTAAAGAATTCCTCCAATAGATTCCTGTAATAAATATGCTGCAATACAATAGATAAACCTAACTTATTTTAAGATAATGCTTGTTCTATCTATATGGGCACACATTGGTGACCTAGTCCTATATTTTAAATTAGAGGTAGCATTCTTTGTTACATTTAATTTTTTTTTTTCTAAATATTGCTGGCAGTAGTCTTTCAGCATGTCTTGTATGGCTCCCTTTCAAACCTCTGATGCTTTGTGTAGGTATAGAACAGAATAACAGACTGTGGCTGTGTCCTGAAGGACTGTTTTCTCTTGGTATTGCTTTGGAACTTTGAAGTTGGACTCTTTTTGAAGAGCAGCCTCTGAAAGTGACATGTATAAGGTATATCCTATGGTTAGCGTATTTTTCCTGTGATGAAGAGTCAGAGAAGGTGGTGAATTGTAGTCAAAAGCTTGATGCCACAGGACCATGCTGTGCTGGTTTTGGGTGGGGTAATTTTCTTCGCAGTGGCTAGGATGGGGCTAGGTTTTGGATTTGTGCTGAACACAGGGTTGATAATATAGGGATGGTTTTGTTATTGCTGAGCAGGGCTTACACAGAGCCAGGGCCACCTCTGCTTTTTTTCTTGTGCCAGACTAGCAAGGATGTTGGGGGTGCATGGGAGGCTGTGAGAGGACACAGCCAGGACAGGTGACCCAAACTGACCAAAGGTATGTTCTGGATCATGTGACATCATGCTCAGTGAGGGGAAAGAGCAAGGGAGGGATGTTTGAAATGATGGTATTTGTCTTCCCAAGTATCCATTGCATGTGATATGGCCCTGCTCCCCTGGAGATGGCTGAACACCTGCCTACCCATGGAGGGCAGTGAATTAATTCCTTGTTTTGCATTGCTTGTGTGTGTGGCTTTTGATTTCCCTATAAAGTATCTTTATCTCAACACATGATTTCTCCATCTTTTACCTTTCCAATTCTTTCCCCAATTCTCTTTTTGGGGGAGTGAGTGAGTGGCTGGGGTTAAACCATGACACCTTTATAGGTAAAAGTAAGCAACTGATCCAGTCCTCAGAAGGAGAATGAGTAGCAGAAGGATCTACTATTGCTGTTGAAAACTTTTTTTTTTTAAAGGCTATGATTCTAATAATTCAAAGAAAAAATAGCTGCCGCTTCTCTTGAATATCCTCTGGCATCTAAAGCCTGACTCCAGCTTTGCATATCCTTTCCCAAGCATGCTGCAGGACAAGAATGTTTGTTTTGATATATGATGATAATCTTGCCCTAACTTTGAGTAGCTTTTATTCAGCTTCAGCTACCAAGGTTATGTGCCATTTTTATCCACTTAATACCATATCCTGATGCAGAAAAATCAAAAATCAGACTAGGTCTCTCTCTTCCTTGGTGTTCAATCATCTAGTTGACATGGACTCATTATTAAACTGTTTTATGGAAGAAAGATGGGGAGCAAATAAATGCAGTATAGTGAAATCTATTATCCTAAAGATGTAGTGTATTTGTGCATTTCCCTTCCCCTTGTAGTGCAATGTGGAAGTATGCCTAGAAACCGCAGTTGTGGGACACAACAAAATCCCCAACAACTTCGGGTAATAGAAGCTGGTTCTCCTCTGTCAAAGGAACAAAAGCAGGGGAAAGTCTGCTAAAGCAAACATCTTGGATTGTGGCAGCAGAACTTGAAAGACTGGACCTGCCTAATGACAGTCTGCAAGTCCTTGCTGAATGAATTTGTACAAAGCACTAATGAAGACAAACAGTCTATTTAGGCGTGCTGGAAGGCTCCCATTCAGCCAGCAGCTGGCATGAAAGTTGTCAGTCAGAAGACACAAGCAGATGACAAATAACTGAATATGTGGAAAAAATGAGATGACGAGCTGATTTCTCATTAACACTTCTTTTGTTCTTCTTTAGGCATTATAAACACATTATTCAGGGTTGGTTGTAATGGCCTAAATGCCAATAAGTCATGCTGAAGCAGTGTACAGATGGGAGGCTGCTGCTGGGTGGGAGGACAGTCCCTTTCTGCTGGAGCCACTGGGCACTTTGCATCCCAAGGTATTCACAACTCTCTGTGCTCCCAAAAACTTCTGTGGTGTACAAAAAACAAAAGTCCTACATAAGCAGGGTTGCTGTGAAGTACTCACTGACTTTTCTTGCTCTGATTACAAAAGAAGCCCCATTTTAATGAAAATTAGGGGTAGGTTTAAGAGGTTGTATTGAGCTACATCTGCCCATGATATCCATATCTGATGTTTGACTTCATTGAAAGTTTAATTCCTAAAGCAGAATATAAGAATTTCTGCTTCCTAAACTCAAATGGTCAATCCAACTGAATGTGGCATTTTTTCAATATTTACAGATCAAGTGTTTATTTTGTATGTGGGACTTATTTTTGTTTGATTCTTTTGCTCCTCCTTTATCCCCCAAATCACTGGACAACTGCTCTGAAAATGGTTTCCTTATTATATTTTGGTTCTCCAGTTTAACAGGACTGAGATGTGTGTGTGCATTTCTGTTCATATGCATAGATAGATACCTACACAGTCAAAATGTTGCTTAGGCTTCTCTGCAGTAGTGGTCAGCTGATAGATCCAGTCCTTCCATGGGCTTCAAATCTACCACAACTGATTCAAATTATTAGTTATCCAGGATTCAGAGTACTATTTTCTTTCCTTTCTCTTTCTGTGTTGTCCTCAGTAGTCTGGAGCACCTGCAGGCATTTAAAAATCCCACTTGGTGCTTATTTACTCTTTTGAAATCATGTTGAAAATATAGCCCTTAGCCATTTTACATCTATGAGGGATGATTATACTTTCTTTAATGAAGGAATTTTTCACAGTTAGGGGAACCTGGTCTGCCCCAGTAATATCCAGAGTGAGATTAAAAACCAGCAAACCAACCAAAAGATCAATTTTACTGGGCCTCCATTTAGTGCACTCTGCTGTGCTTCAGTGTTAAATCTCTTTCCCCATGCCATGGGAGGTACCTACCTTGGCTGCACAGGCTGTGGAGGTGTTTATATTTTGCCAACTCTGAAAAGTCCAAATTTTACAGTGCACTAGAGATGATGTAACTTCAGGCTGCTCCCAAAACTCTCATTTTGTGTGCCTCCTTCCCCCTCTCCACGCAGGTTTTTGGAGTACTGAGCAAGATGTGCTCCAGCCAGGGCTTGGGAATTCAGGTTTCAAAAGGGTGCTTTGCTTCTGTCCCTCTCTGCACTCATTGCTGCTTATAATATTTCTACATGCCTGCACAGAGGCTATCAACAGGAGAGAGGGACATAGGCACACTTATTTGCAGTTCCTTTGCTGGGCTCCCCTTCCATTTGGATGGGTACTGGTGTGGCCAGACCTGGTCCTTGAAACTTCCCTTTCTCCTTTTCAGGTTGAATTTTTGATGCATTGTGGCCTTATGAATACCCTGAATGACCAGTGACAAAGCAAAAAACCCCAAAAAACAGAAAAAACCACTCAACCCACAAAAAATCCTTAAACATGTGTTTTCCTGCTAAAAAGCCCAGGGTTCCTGAGAGATGTTAACTGGTGCTCTACTATGTGCTGGATTATGTGGGGATTTAGATCTCTGCATATTTTAGCAGTATCTGTATCCATGAATGCACATTGAATCTGCCCCATCTTCCTCTGTGTCAAAATACGTGGTGACAGTTCGTGAAAACAACATCTGCCAACAACAAGTACACCAGGCAGTGAAACAAGAGCTACACCATAGACACTGAACTGGGCCTGGTTCAGACTTTTACAGCATGGCATATTTTTTTTGCACAGTGAATGCATAACATAATAAGTAATGGTTGTTGCAGTGTTATGTTTTTTAAAGGTTTTTGGGGTTGGTTCTGTGTAATTTGTAATAAAGCAGATACAGGCCTCCACTACCTGTGTTGTTAAAACACCTCCCTTTGCCTTCGCAACTTTTTATTCATCATAAAAACAGTTTAATTATTGCTCAATATTATTGTACCTTGAAATCCAAGACATACTTGCACTATATCCCATCTAACCTGCACCCCATTCTGCAAAGACTGTAGATAATTTTATTTCTAAGTTATATTTCTCAATGATTTGTGTTGCACTCTGAATAGCAATTACATGATTAAATAAGTATATTGAAATTATAATAATCAAAAAAATAAGCAAATGACAAAAATAATGACCAAAGAGGGATTAAGATAGAGGAGGATGCATATAGGGTTAAACCCCTGCCTAGGATGAGCTTTGTTTGCTTCCTGTTTCTGCCATCAACTGCCTGTGTGTCCAGCTTTTAAGCAAAAGAAATGTAAAATGGACTTTTTTTTTGGTTGGGTTTTTCTCTGATTGCAAGTTGTTCAGCTAGAGTTGTGTATGCCAGGGAGTACATCCTGGGGTCCTAATTTGGTTACATAATCAAAATAGTACAGTAATAGAGTTTAATGATGATCATGATGGGAAAATATAAGTTTAGCACTACACACAGTAGATAAATTTTGGGAATGTGGTTGCTTGCGTGATATGGGGGATGTTGATGGCAATCCGTGATTCTGGCTATCCAGAGCCACTTTCCCCCCTCATTTTGTTAGAGGCATACCTTTTGTAATCACTTTTTTCCCAAAGGAAAAACAGTTGTGCAGTCCTAGAGAGTTACACTAAGGGAAATTAGCTGAAGCTGGTCTCATCTAAAACATGCCTACAGCAGCATGAATTCTGTGGGCTGTGCCAGTTTGTGGTTGGGACTATCAGGAATTTCCAAGGTTAGACTTGTAATTTGCAAGCCATTTGAGTGATCATTTAAATATCTCTAGGGTACAAGCACTGGAATCATATAAAATTATACTGCAAGTATGAGGATAAAAAGCATATATGAAACAAAGAAAAATTCTGTTATGTGGCTGATTTTGATGGTAAAAGAATACACAAACATCCATGAAAGCCGTTTGTTAGAAATAAAACAGAAGCATCAAACTTGAAGTTATAAGATATAAACTCACTATAGCCTGTCAACAGGAATAGTGCCCTGAGGAATTAAAAAAAAAAAAAAAAAAAGAAAATCTCCTATTGCGAGAACTGTCTCTCTGTCTGCAGTGCATGTGATGTGATAAAGGGTTTTCTTTTCTCTGTGTGGTCCCATTTGATTACAATGCTAGGAGAGCCTGGCTGCATTCCATATATAATTAATTGCGGCTTTAGTTTTAGATTGCAGCGGGGCCAGGCTGCCTCTGCCCCTTGCGCTTGTTCACATCTTTAGATATCTTTCCACCGTGCCAGCTGGTGAATGAATGGAGCCTTTCACAGCAAGCCTAATAAGCATGAATGGTTGAGTCATTGTCCTAGCTGGCTCTCTAGTTAATCTAGTGACAAACAAGGTTGGAGCTGCTGCCGTTGACATTCTCTTTATTGCCTGCGTTTTCAGCGTAAACACTGGGTGTAAAGGGATTTCATCTTTTTGCCAACTTGTTTCTGTTTCTTGCTGGTTTTGGAAGGAATGTATTCTTTATGAAGAGGTAGCTGTAAAAACCAGTATATGTTAGGTTCATTTGTTTACTGCTAGTTTCCAGCAAAACAGACAGTTGAATGCCTCAGGTTGTGTGTTTAGGTTCCAAGTTTTACGGTTGTTTTTTTATTCCTTCTGAGGTTCAATTCTTTCTGCATTGTATGTGAAGTTAAGTTACACTAAACTACTGCTTCAGTTCTTGCCTGTTGCAGGGATGTATTTCTGAACTTATTTATTTTTGCAGTATACAAGCTTAAATAAAAATTTAAAAGTAGGTTTATTTTTTTACAGATAAATATTATAGATGTGAAAATGAATGATCTTAATAACCTTTTTGATCGATGCAAAAAGCAGAAAATGTAATCTGACTAGGAAATTCTATAACAATAGAAAATGTCCTTTCCATGCGTATGTTCAGGTAATTTGAAAAGAACCGTTTTTTCTGAAATACTTCTGATACTCCTCTTATGAAAACTAACAGTTAAGCTAACTTTAGATAGCATGTAGCAAAAAGACTTGTCAGAAATGCAAATAAGTTCCATGTAGTGTTTGAAAACCATGCATGTTTTCATAAATTTTTTGCTTGACCATGATATCTAAAAAATTAAGGGCTTTTTAAAGTCAATAAGAAAAGGGAACACATGCCAATTACTCATTTCCCTATTTTCTAGTTCTGTCAAATTCAAAGAAGGGAAAGTGAATCAAAAGGGCAAAACCAACATCCAGGAAAACTGTTCTCTGAGGGTCTTGTCGTTTATGGAGCTAGGAAACAAAAATGCAGTTCTGGCAGTTGCTTTATTCTATAATGAATTGTGTGTAGTACAAAACCAACCAAACAGAAAAAAACCCCTCAAACAAAGAAAACAACTCAATGACCTTTTTCCTGGCTGTCCTACAGGCAAAAACTGTTTTGCCATGAGAAATGCTGTCACTGGAGCGATGTCCGTGTAGCCCAGGTGCGACGCAGACATGCAGGGAGTGGCCTTGGCGCTGTTGGGGCCTGAAGTGTGCGTGGGCTCATTAGTACCACCAACATTGCTGGGGGGACATCTGTGCCCTGCTCTCCTTTATCCTGGAGAGGCCAGGAGGATGGGAAGTATCCTGAGCAGCAGCACGGGGTTGTCTGGGCTGCAGGGAGAAGCAAGATGTAGTCCAGGGCCTCTTGGACAGGGGAGCTATGCTCTGTGTCTGTCTGCGCTTTGCGAGATTATCTCCAATTGCAATTCTTCTACACTTGCTTGTTTTAACAATACACTTCCAACTCTCTGGAACCTGCCTGGGTCTCTACGTATCTGTGCAGTTATAAATGAGCAATATATGTGTGTCACAGTCCTTAACAGGCCCAATCTTGATTCGCACAAACGTACTGCAAGTTGAAGGGTTTGTCTGGAGCAGGTGCTGTCAGGGCTGTACTGTAGAGGAACTGGGAGCAAAATTCTCATTAATGCTAAAGGGTAAGTTTGCCTAATTCCCTGCTAACCATGCTGAGAACCTCCCCCAAGAGACACAGTTTAATAGTCGTAATTTAATTTCATTTGCATTAGTCCTCTTTGCCTAATTAAAAATGTATATAAAAAAGCAGAAGGCACAGAGAAAAGAACTGTTAAACTCTTCAGTATTTGGGGCTTTCCATGACATTTCACCAATGCAGTAAAAGCAGGAGAAAACAGCCCATGTTGACTTATTTTAACAGTAATTTGAACATTAACCCCCCCTCCAAAAGATATATTTGAAATGTAGTGTTCCAGAGTAAAATGGGGGGTGGGGTGCAAGGGGGCATGGAGAAGGATTCATTCCTTTCTTCATTCTGTGGGAGAGCTTCCTCAAGAGCTGCACATGTGATATAGCCTGTGTCCTTCAATCTTGCTGTGCACCACTGATATCAGGCTGTCTGTTCCAGGAGTCTCTGTGACTAAAGGTCATAGGCTAAATATTATTTTGTTCTGTATTGGGGAAGTACAATTTGAAACCTGACTAAAAGAAAAATCTGAAATCCAAAGTTGAATTATACTCATAGAGATTACTGAAATCTCAGTGTATAAAAGAAGCAATTTTTTAAAATTCTGCCTTTTCTGCAATAAAAAGCTACTTGAGTAGGCATTATGTTCTGCACAGGAGATTCCTGCAGAGGGTTCAGTGCAGATTTGTAAGCATTAAGGAATACCTTGGAAGGATTAGGATAAGACTCTTAGCAGACTATGTCTCTAGAGGACATTCTTGATGACATGTGACTGGCTTCTGACTCTTGACCTTCCCCCTTAAAGCATTGGCATCAGGATAATGATCATAAGGCTTCATAGAATATCAAAAATTTAAAATATTCCCTCCAATTAAGACTTTGTGAAATGAATGGAAATGAAATATGGCATATGTAGAAGTCCTTATTAGTGGTGATATTTCATGATGACATAAAAATAATGCTTTTCAAACCTTGTATATTGATCCAGAGAATAACTTTAAAGATTATTAATCAAAAAAGATTATAATGAAAGCAGAAAGGAGCAGAGTTCTGGATCTGACTATTCTAGGTCCTCTTCTGATTTCCCTATCTTACCCATCATCCTTTGAATCACACTAACAAGGGGATCTAAAAGATGGTCGCCGTGCATTCGTGCTACAAGACATCCCTTTTTCTTCACGGTCAGCACTGATGCATCTCCACTAGTGCAAGCACAATCCACTCTGAGGCACTTTACTGTCGCCTTTGTGAAGATGAGCCAAAAATGTGTTCACATGAGGCTTAAAATTAAAATCTAGCAGGCACCTGACATGCTCCCACTTGTTTCACTCAAAGGTGGTCCTGAGGTAGCAGCAGCCGAAATCTTTTCAGGAGAAAAAAAAATACTGGTCGCACCCCTATGACCCTTAGAAATAGACCTTCAGAAGTAAATACAGAGCAATTCTGCATTTACTATTCCTATGCTGTTTTAAACAGAACTAGTAAGTTTTTGTGGGACTTCAATATTTTTCTTTTTTTTTCCCATTGAAAACAATCACATTTGTTCTGCCTAAAGAGAAGATTTTTGTTAAATCCCCTTGTAAATGGTCCCTGATCTTTGTTTATATTTCCAAATTTTTCTTCCTTCCCAGCAAAGTGCGTTTGAGGGAGGAGCAGAGTCACTATGGCAGCAGGCTGTTTCCCAGACATGTCAGAGAAACCTGCCAAGTTTCTTGGGCTCATTGTGAGTGGTGCTGAGATTCACTTTTGCGCTTGTCACGTAATCAGTTGAAAATAGTAGTATTTGAATGAGGATTTCACACTCCCTTATTCTGTCCCTGGCAGGGCCACTTGTGTTTCCTCGTCCATGTCAGTCTCATGCTTGTTCCTGGGAGGATGGAAAGGAAACAGTGGGGCAAAAGCCTCCTTAATTTGCTTCTGAAGACAAAGGTTTCATCATGCCTCTTGTACTGGAGCACTGGTACAAATTGAAACAGCAGCCCCCTGAGAGTGTTCAAATAGGGTTTTCTGGAACTCTGTCACATTAGTTTTCTCATTGGAAGGTCAGAAGGGCTCAGAGAAATCAGTAGCAGTGGATCACGCCTGTCGACACTGCAAGACCCAGCTGGTTTTTTTTAAATTGTGTCAATGGTCAATACCCCCAGCAGAGCAGCTATTGCTGTTCAGTCCTCCTGGGAGCAGAGAAGCTCTCAGAGGTAGATGCTCCTCTTGGAGGTTGTGTTATTGCCATCACAAAAAACCCATCACTTTGACTGCTTAGGCATGATGTGCTTACTTCAATCTGTCAGATTTATTTCCAAGCTCTGTTTTAGGGTCATTCTTTCAAATTGCAGCTGAGAGATGCTGGGATGCCACACCTGGTCTTGGATTATGCACTCTTGCATGCTGAGGGTTATGGAAATGTGATAATACTTCTGAAACACCTACCTCTCAATGCTGTACATCCACAAGGAGTACCCTTGTGTCCAATTTTTGTGGCATTCTCACAAGTATTCAGCTCTGCAGTGTGGACAAGTCCTTCGCCTCCAGCTGTGTCAGCTGTTTCTTGTGGTGACACCAAGTCAAGAGAATGATGTAGCACCTTTTCTCATAAGTGTGTGTGCTTTGTTTTTGGGATATCCACTGGAGAATATAGGTGTTGCTCCATGCCTGTACAGGTTTTGATACGTGCGTGTGTTTTAATTACCCTATGTTCATTACAGGCTACTCTGTTGATTCCATATGAAATGGCTGAGTTTGGAGCCAAAGCTACCTCCACTATATGCTTTAGAATTACTTTCCAGAGGTATCAATTTCTTTCTACTGACTGTAGAGGAAACCTAAGTTCCTAGCATAAGTTCATTGAATCGCCCTATTGGTCTGTATGCCTTTGCAGTGCTGAAGTAAGTCATCTGAATTCACCCCGTAGTCTTTGAAGTGCCTAATTTAGAGGTTTTTTTTGCATTGCTCATTTGTTGCTTGCCATTTTTCTCTCTTTTGCAGTGATAGCAACAAAGAAACCCTTATTTCAGTGCAATTCTATCAGTTTGTATAGAAGTAGAACAAATACTTGGGAAATCAGAACAGATCCCAGAAGGGCCTTGTGGCAATTTCTATTCCAACGTCAAAGGTACCATTTACATAATGCAATATCTCCACTGAAAGGAATAAACTGTAATTTGATGCAAGACCTTTTGTCTTTTATATCTTACATTTAAATAATAGATGCATAAAATTAAAATAAAAGTATTTAAAAGAATGATGTTTAACCAAACACCTCTCTTTAATGAAGCTGTGAAATTGAAGCCTGTTTCTGATGCGCAGCATCAAAAGTTTCCATTCTTGTTTTAGCAAGCAGTAAGAGGCAGGTTCATATTAGCTGATCTAATCCAGTCCAACTTCATATAGTCGTAATTCTGGCTGCCCCCCCTGCTCAGCTTCAATTTAGGTAGTACTGGGCTCCCCCTGCTCTCCTTTCTTCCTTCTCTCTAAGACTGTAGGCAGCTCAGGAAGGGTCACTATCTGCTAAGGCAAGCATGGACAAGAAAAGTAAGTACCTGTATTTTTCTTGCCTTAGACTCATACCCCTGCTTTGTAAGAACCTCTCTAGGATTAGGATCTCTAGTTCTTATAAGGAAACAGTACCTTTATTCCATTAAAAAGTGTTTTCCATAATGTTTGTGGGGTGTTTTTTTTTGTTTTTTTTTTTTTTTTTACCATAATTAGATAATTCCATGGAAATGTGGACGGGTCTCCCTTTGTTCTAATCAAAGGCTTTAGCCTCACTGCTAAAGCTTCCCTGTATAGGACTTTTACAGCCTATAAGCTTCTAAAGGTTTCTTTCTTTATACAGATTTTCCAAGGAGATACTCTGCTTTTATTGGCTGTGGGGTTGTTGGGGCTTTGACCCAAAACTTTTGAGCCAACAACCTGCATTAGCTTCCACCCCTGTCTCCCCCTCATTTTCAATTCCCTCCTAATCCTTCCTCATTGGGAGAGTGTTTCCTTATAAGTGAGGAGCAGCCCAGAAATGCAGCCCTGCATCTTTTGCGCACTACAGCTGTCACATGTACCTCTCTGAACAGCCAGAATAAAGGAAGCAAGTTTCCAAAATGTTAAGTGTTAGCAAAGATCACCCAGCACATGCTTGATGTACCATCTGTTACAAACAGGAATGAAGCTTCAATGGAGGAAGAAAGGGAATAAATCCTGTTTCTTACTCTGTGCTCTGCATATCTTGCCATAACATGATCTTTCAAACTACTTCAGGTTTCCTTTGCAGATTTGACTTTCAGCCTTTACCTAATACATGCAAGCAGACTTTGCAGCTGCTTCTGCACCACATCTCAAGCATTGGTCATTGCTACTGCCTTTTTAGCTGAAGTCTGGTGCTAGGAAGTCTCTAAGTGCTCTTAGAATAGATAAAGCTAAGACTCGTGTAGGAAGAAGCTAAGGTCTCTTGTACCTCCCCAAGGCTCATTGTATCCAGGCTTTGCAATTCTGAACTGGTCCTCTTGTTATTTCCTTTTGGTCTTATTGTTCTTAATCAGATTATGGAGGACAGACCCACTGGTACCACCACTAATTTTCTGTGCAATGCCTTATATGCTCCAACTGCAATAAATCTCAGACTACATTGTCCTTTGGCATCAAAGCATATTATATTGATGCTATGAAGAAGGCGAAAAAACCCTGCAATGAACCTAAGTCTGTTCTCACAGAGAGATACTTCTTTGGTCTATGCAGTTGCTGTCAAGTGGGTAGCTGTAGCCTGACTTCCTCTCTCTCTTTTTTTTTTTTTTCCTTGAGTATGTTCTTAACAAAAGAGAACATGACCATCTTTCACATGGGAAGCAGAAGTTCAGATTCTAGATGCTGTTTTACATTCCCTAGGACTAGTGATTTTGGTTTTTACCTGCCCATCCTGCAGGTGTTGAGATGAGGATTTTCAACAGATTCCCTCTTTATCTTACAGAATATTTTATGTTCTTCTAAGGTAAGCATTTCACAAGCAATACCCTTTCAGTAAAGGACTTCCCTATCTTCCTGTGCTCCCCTGCTCTCTAAGCCTGAGGTGTGGTGCCTAAAAGAACATGGTTCTGTAAGATAGAAAGTCCGAAACCATGTGTAACTGGAAAAATGTTTTTGACAAATCTGAGGTAAAATGCTTTAAAACACAGAAAGATTGACTAATCTTTGCACAGCCTCACTGAATCCTGATAGTACAGGATGCTTTTGAACAGAGAGAGTACTCTTTGCACATCAGCAGTAACTCAGGAACTTCAGGTTTTTGAGAGAAACTAGGCAAACTTTTTCAAAGTAGCTAATCTGAAATCAAGTTTTTTGTTTGGGGGTGGGTAGTATTTTTTTTTGTCTTTTGTTATTGTTTTGGTTTGGTTTTCCTTTTTTGTTCAGGTCAGCTAGTTAGGATGTACGCCATGTTTATATTGAAAGAGATTTATAGTTCTTCACAGTGAAGCTGCCTTTCTTTGGGTGCAGAATTTTACTTTGCTGCAGTTCAAGGGACCTTCAGATGTGCTCTTACAAAAGCATTATGTTACATTACAGCAGGCTTGTCACAGTTAGTGGATGTGTGAGATGTAGATGAGAGCAGCACCCAGGTTGTGCAAAGTACTGCACCTTCCTGTCATAGTAAGGGAAATTATAATGCCTTCCTATCTGGTTACGGTAAGGCTTGTACGTCATTAGGAGTTCTGCCAGGGGAAATCCGTGTGTCTGACACCTTTAAGAGATCTCAGCTACATTAGAAACTCTTCAGTTGCAAAAAAGCTGTTGAATCTCATTGACGCAGACACAGGGAGAAAAGGATTTGGTAGCATAACCAAATTTTCTTCTGGAGGTTAGAAATGTGCAGCACTGCAGTTAAACGCACCTGCAGAATTCCTGGAGTCTGCAATGCTTCAGAGATTTCTGTAAGAAATAAATTACAGAGCAGCTCCAAATAAGGGGCAACTGGAAGATTCTGCTTCCTGTGTTTAGAACAGAGTCAAAGCAGACTGCAAAAGTGAAGAATTTTTCATACCTCTTCTGAATGCACAGCTCTTGTTTTTTTCTAGTATGTAACAAAAACTGATTTGTTTTTAAGTGGTTTATTGTTTTTTAATGTTTCTTTTAGATGTGGATTGTCTGTCCTGGAAGGGATTACTGCAGAACTGGAGAGTAAGTCCCACAGGGCAAGAATTCAGCAAGGGAAAAGGATATTTCATTAGGATGCTACAATATATTAGATTGAATTAATTGCTCATTTACATTGCAGGCAAAAGACTAGAATGCAAGAAGTGCCGGGTCAGCAAAAGGAAAAAAGAATGATGGGAAGGAAAACTATATCCGTTTGATTCTTTTCTGTATGATTGCTGCTCCCAAGTGGATTAGAAGAGTCCTACTAGAAGAAGAGAGGGTGGGCAGGAGGGAATTTCCAGTTAGAGATATCACCAATCTTGTTCATAAAGAAGATTGATAACAAAACAGTTCTGATCTAGCTAAACAAAAAAACCCAAAAACACCAACACTTTGGCATTTCACCCTACTTATCTCCTTAGATGCTCTTCATAAAATCGAGTAATTCACTTCAAAATGTGGAGTTAAACTTATTTCATAATTTCCTTGAAACATCAAACTGTGACTGGGAATGACTGGTGAAAATAAATTGCATTTGCATCTCTTATAGGGCTCACACATGGCAGCCAAAGTACTGTCACTGCTTCAATATTAAAAGGCTACCAAGATTTTGTCTCTGGTATTGCATGTTTATGTTTCTGGTGCTGATGTGGCTGGTTGTGTCAATAATAGAGAATAATGACAATCCTGAAGAAGGTGTCACACTTTTACACAACACTTGAAACTGGTTTAGGGATTGTTGTTGTGTTAATGTTTGGTTTTGATAAAAATAACAGCCATATCTAGACAGATGTGTTGAGTGAGCCACAAACCAACAGGTTCTGATATAACACTTTCTGACAGGGAGTGTTTTCTGAGTGCCCAAGCTGAATGTGCGTGGTGTTGCTACTTTTATAAGAAGTCAAGCATCACAACAGCATCCAGTCCCTCCTAGAAAAAAAACTGGAAAATCTATACTGTAAAGAAGAAGAACCACTCAACTATTGCTAAGTCAAATGAGACAAAAGGTCTAGCTGTTAGGTCGTGGCTTCTTAAGGTTTGTGTCTCTTAATAAATTTCCTGATTAAAGTGGCTTGAGTTTGAGGGAATCTTTTTCTGGTTTTGAGGTGTTCATCTTCTTCCTATAAGGATTTCTGGATTATAATGAGGTTTTCTTTTCTGTTCTCTGAAATGTGTGGAACTTTTCACCTTCTGTACATTTGGTTGAAACTGGTCAACATGTCCCGGAATGTGAGCACACATGAAAAATCAGATAGCTTGGAAAGATGTAAATGTTCCAGGCCAGTGCCAAGAACAGGAACATTTGCATTACATTTCATTTTGCCAGGCTTGAAAAAAAGCCATTGTCAAGACTGACTGGTAGCTTTAGCCCGCATTGAAACAGCTGAGCCTCTTTGTCTGAACCAATTACTATGGTTTTAGTGGGATTGGGCAAAAAGGCAGCTCAATTCAAACTGCTTTATTGGCATGACTAGTGTCAAAAGCTTTGCCAAAAGGCATAGTGCCACTAGGGATTTGAGAGATTCAACGTGTCAAAATGATTTTGGTCTTAAAATTAGTGCTATTTGATACTTGATTCTGCAATGATTAGAACTGGAGAAGTTTTAGATCTCTGCTTCTGATCTTAGGGCTTTGGAGAAATGGTCTTAGTAAAGATTAAAATACAATAAAAACAGTAAACAAAACAATACGGCTCTCTCCAGTGTCTAGAGAGAGTCTAGAAAACAGAATTGGATTGAGGACACAAGGCACAAATCCCCTAACAGTCTTTTCTAAAACTGAAAGGAAGGTCAAATCCTTACAAATAGTCTGTTAATTTGCAAGTAATTGCTGTAATAGTTAAATGCTCAGTTAGCTGTGATATTTGGGCACTATTTAGAATGACAGGACAAAGATATAAATCCTAGTTACTTTCAATCCAATATTAAGGCAACATTAAATTATATCCCAGAACATGTATGCCAATTGTAACCAGGCTGGTTTGTACTTCTGGGAGTCTAGTGATGTGTAGTGGAAAATGTTAAGCTGATAAAGAGTAAAGAGCTGCACTATTTCAGGCTCTCTTATCCAGTTAGCTGACTAAAATTGTTTTATAGCTAGAACAGAGCATCTGGGATGGTACACATAGCATTCATCAGAGACTCTAAATCTGTGAAAAAGAGCAGGGAAACAACAGGCTTGGAATAGATTCTGTCAAGCCCACAACATCTGAACAATTTGTAGTTAGAAAACCCTACTGCTGCTCAGAAATCACAAGTATCTGCCAGTCCTTTGAGATTTTTTTCTCTGAGCATGTGCTGTTTTTCTGAAGTTCTTATGTGTCTTCTAAAAAAAAAAGTGGAAGCTGGAACATACTGTACTGAGCAGCAAGGAAACAAAACCAGCATTCAAAGAAGGAAAAACAATTCAGTGGGATGCTTTTTCAATCTCCCAATTTACCATAGTTTGGATATAAAAAGGATGATAATTTAGGTTATTTTCTTTGTTCTCTTTAAAGTTTTAATGTTAATACCAGGTGATTGTCAAGTGCCCTGTTGGACCCACCTAAAACCTCCGAAGAGGTCATGGAGATTATAAAGGATTGTCAGCCTGGGGCAGGTTATTTACTAACTGTAGCAGTGATGTAGGCCTTCATCTTGTCTGTGGTTTTTAACCTGAGCTGTCTTCCAATCCCTGTAAAAGGCTCAGTAGTGTGGTAACGTGTATTGGTTTCCAGATTCTAAATAAAGCAAAAATCCAGAAATTTATCTCTTCAATATCCTTTCCTGCAAAAAGCCCTTGTGAAGCACTTAAATTTTTTGGTCTTAACAGAAGATGTTTGACTGTAGTGATGTTTACTAGAATGAACTGAGGAACCCTGAAACTAACTCTGCATTTGTCAAGTTAAAACAGACCTAATTATAACTAAAAATACTTCATTTATTAACCTCACAAGTATAATACAACCAAATATTTTTTTCCTTTTCAATATCTAAATATGTTGTGAGTTGCTCAGTTACACTCACAATGGAACTGTAAAGAAAATAATATAAATTTTTCTTTGGTGTGGCTGTGACCTTTTTGGGTTCTTGCTGATATGGTTTTTATTTTCAGATTCTAAATACTTTTGCAACTGAACTTGGATACAGTGCTCTTGAGGTGGTAAAACAGATTTTCAGAGAAAGAGAAAAGGATTTCAGAGGCAGAGAGTGGAAGACGTTGAAATAGAAAGGTATGCTATAAGTGATAATACAGTGGTCTGATGGCACTGCGACATTTGTGCTTTTGGTCTTGAAAGAAGCAGGACTGTGTGGAGGGGAAACACGGTGTTAGATAAAAAGTGCAAAAGTCACCTTTGGTGGTTCTTTTAAACTTACCTTCTTCATAGATTTTCACTGCAGACATTTGTTCTGACCTCCAGTGTACCATACTTATGGGAGAACCCTTGATTTAAAAAAATATTATTGTTCCACCTTCAGCCTCTTCCCACTGCCTGTCTGCAGGGGTAACATGGGGAGAGGCTGCAGAGCTTCAGTTTTGCATGACCCCGAGGTCATGGGCAGCCTTGGTGGCCTTGACCAGATGGTAACTATAAATTGGTTGAGCATCTCCACTGCTGTAAGCTGAGGTTATGTGTCATGGTTTAACCCCAGTCAGCCACTAAACCCCATGGGGCCACTCACTCACTCCCCCAAAAAAAGAATTGGAAGGGTAAAAGATGGAGAAATCATGGGTTGAGATAAAGATACTTTAATAGGGAAATCAAAACCCAAACACACAAGTAAAGCAAAACAAGGAATTAATTCACTGCTTCTCATGGGCAAAGGGGTGTCAGCCATCTCCAGGAGAGCAGGATCCCATCACACAAAATGGTTACTTGAGAAGAAAAGTGCCATCATTTCCAACGTCCCCCCTTGCTTCTTCTTCCCCTTATTTTATATACTGAGCATGATGTCATGTGGTGTGGAATATTGTTGTGGTCAGTTTAGGTCAGCTCTCCTGGCTGTCTCTCCTCCCTACCTCTCACATACCCCCAGTCCCCTTGCCAGTGTGGCAGTTGGAAAAACAGAAAATGCCTTGACTCAGCAGTAAGAAACCACATCTCTATCTTACCAACCCTGTGCTCAGCACAAATCCTAAACATAGCCCCATAATAGACACTGAGAAGGAAACTAAATCTGCCCCAGCACACTGGGGATGATCCAGCTCCCAAAGCAGCCTAGATTCTAGGAGGTGACTAAAACTCTGTCTCTCTAGGAAGCCTTTCCAGCTGATGTTTGCCACCTCTGTGTCTCCATCTCTCTGCAGGCAGAGCTGCTCTCTGAGTGGTTCCTCATGCATGTGTAAATATAGACAAATTGGGTTTTCCCCATTCAAACGTCCTGTATGTGCTGTGTAGGTAGGGCAACAAAATGCTGGTAAAGTGACTGCCTGTAGTGGCTTCACATTCACCGAATTTGTTTTGTTAAATTTAGTGTAGTGGTCTATCTTCCGACTGTGGAATAGGATTAGAAGAAAGGCAAAACAGGCTTAACTTAAAGATAGAAACAGATTTATTAACACACACTAAAGGGAAAACAAAAAAATAAACAAAAAACCCCACAAAACATTTTAAAGAGCCCTCTCCTCCCCCCTACCANGGAAAGAGTTAATATTTCCCACCTGGGCCTGCGGATGGCCACGTGGTCTCAGCCGCAGTATCTGTGAAAGCCTCAAATCCTTGAGGTATAGAAAAGGTCGGAAACAGCGGCCCAGACCTTCTCTCCCCCTCCACCCCTTGGTCTTATGGGGTGGGTTTGGCCCAGCCTGGGCTCGGTGCTGCTCTCCGGGGCCCCGGGGGGGGGAGATCATCTCCCTGGGCCCGGCCGGCGGCGTGGTGCAGGCTGTAGGATCGGCTGGCTGTCAGCAGCCGTGGCTCCCCTTTCTCTGCCCGCATCTGCTGGGCTCAGGGCCCGGCTCAGCTCCAGCCAGGGCCAGCCCCGGCACGGCCGCCCCAGCCCGGCCCTGGGGGTGGCAAGGCCTAAGCTGGGTCCTGCTGCTGCCCCGTCTCCGTGTTACCTCATGGCAGACCCACAGCTGAAAAAGGGCTTTCCCAAAATCCCACCTGTATTTAAGGCGTGTGTCCCAGAGGTGTACGCTTGTATCCATTTGGCCAACCTGGCTGTCAGTTTTAAGGCAGATCACTGATTGGTTTTTACCATTCATGTCAAACCAATACACTGCCTTATTCCAAATATACACTATGTAGTGCTGTTAGTTCACAGGTTGACTTTCTTTTGTAAGAACACGACCGACAGTGACGTCACGCTGTGAAAGGTCATTTTCCTCTCTGTGGAAAAGTGTTAAAAAAATCTATCACTTCAGACACTGAGACTGCTAGGGGTGATATGATGGTGGCAGTAAATGTTTTTCTTGGATATGGCGGTGGTGGTTCTACCTCAGCCTCATATACTTGGCTGTATCTGGGAATATTGCTGAGTTTGCAATTTTTTCCTGGATCAATTAATCTCTGATACATTTCCTGGTGTGGTCTGGTACCAAGTGACCCATACAGGCTCTGCTTCCCTTCTAATTCCAGCACTGAGGTCACTGTCAGAGGGGTGCCCTGCTGCACTCCTATTTTTACCAGCTGTGGTAAGGCAACAGTTGGGACAGTGGCATGTGAGAGCATGAGCTGTAAGCATGAGTGTTCCCCTGAATGCTTCAGCAGCATCCTTGCATGGCATGGCGGCCCTGAACTGTCAGGCTGCCAGTGAGGGTAGGATGGCTTTTCAGCCTGCTATGGGAGGAGAAGGTCATTGCAACAAAACTTCTGTGAGTCTTGAGATGTTGGCCCAACCCAGGGCTTTTCCTCTCTCCTGTCTTCTGCAGGTGTTCTCTGGGCCTGGCAGGATAATTAGCTCTTTCCTGGGCATTTTTTTTTCCTGATCTGAGTACTGTGATAAGGAGTTACAGTCGAAGCCCTTCATAACGGTGTGAAGGGATTGCTAAGGAATGCAAGGTTGTTGTAGCCAGGTGTAGCTGGAAGGTGTCCATCTGCACTGCCAGCACCCCTTGCAGTGAGAAAGGGAGGTCAGGGTGGCCATGGCACTGCAGGCAAACGGATCTGGTTGAGAGGAGCAGGCTCTCCTGGGAACAAAATCAGGAACCATGCAAAACTGAAAGAGGCTCCTATACTTATACAGGGGAGTTTGCTTTTAAAGCTGGTATGCAGTGAACCATTCTATTTTCCCCACCCTGCTGTATTAGATGCTGCCAACCTCATTTAAGAGTACCTCCTGTCTTTGGCCTGCTGCACAGTGGGAGGGAGGACTGGCTCCCACTGTATCTGATCTGGTTAGTTATTAATCCTGAATCTTGCTTGATCCCTGCTTGCTACAGAAATAGCACAGGCTTTGAGATCACTGATCAAAACTGCTTTTTATTATTTTTTTTTAATGCAGAATGAAGTGTTCAGAGTAAAGCAATAGCAGACATATGGGAGAGACAGAGGATGAAGTCTTAGAGGAGAGGGAAACTATGTATGGAATTGAGTTATGCATTCAAGAGCTTGCTCTTATAGTTGAAAAAGAGACAAGTGATGCCACCCCATTCTTAGGGACCTCTTCTTGCCAACAGCAGATTTTGTTACTTGCCTAGGATCCTGTTTGGATTTTGTACCTGCTCTGTTGTGAACTGAAAGATCATTCTTTTCTCACCTTCTACAAACTCACAGTCTCGTTGAATGTTGGAGGCAGGAAAATTTTCTGCTTTCTGTAGCTTTTCAGGAGCTTTTCTTAAACAACAATCCCCCACCACAGGTTGTTGTCTGAGGTGGCATAGATGATTAAATTTAGGAACTGTGGTTGAAGATAAGCTTCAAACTGGACTGGAGAGGCTTGAAGGATTTCTTCCAAGGTTTCAAGCTGAGACCATGGTATGGGTTTTATCATGATTATCAGATGCAAAACACAGTGAGGTGTTACATTTGTCTTTTCTTGTGTTGAATAGGAAGTTTTTGATTAAGAATGAGACAAAGGAAATGATGATAAGACTGAACTATCTAATAGTTACTTGGTCAAGGGATGTATTTAGATTTTGTTGTTGTTTTTTGCTCTACAATCACATGCATTGCAGCATGCTGTCCAGAATAACTCACTGTAGGAGGAAGTTAACCTGTCTTTGTTATATGACTTCTATTGCATTTGAAGAAAGAGCAATGAAGCTGCTTGTGATTCAGCTTTCTTTTTTGCCAGTTGTTCCCTTTTGTTATGGACTAATTGCACCTGGCATCAGCACACTGTAATAAGGGTTGTAGAAAGTTGAATTTTATTAATTGGAAATAAGCAAAAGCAAAGCTCTTTTACTAAAGCAGTTTTGCCATCCAAACTCCATGATGTACATGACTTTGTCTAGTTTTGCTCTTGAATATTCAAGACCTTGGAGTCAATGTAATTCATTGTGCTCCATGTAAATGGGGCTGCACTAAATGGCTGAGGGGTGTTAACCATGCAGGTCTGAGATGAGGAGTCTGGGGTAAAATGATAGTGTCTGGCTGATAATGGCTACCCACCAGGGAAGTCCCTGGCCTTCATTTCTGTAAAGATATGAGCATAAATGTATTATTACACTACTAAAAAGCCAGACAAAGGAATTGTTCTCCCTGCCATTTTTTAAGGGCACTTGGATCTTTATGCTTCAGCCAAGAGCAATTTTTGCAACAATCTGTCTTCTTGAGGAATTAAGTCAGTGTCAAAGAGAGAGGAGGTAGAACTGCTAATTGCAGGCAAATCAGTTGGGGTGAAAATGCAATTAGAAGGGACATTGTGGGAATTGCAAATCCCAGGCACTGTTTCTTTATACCAAGATTTTCTATATTCTGATTCATGTGTTCATATGTGCCAAACTACCCACTTGGCAAAGCCTGTAGCAAAAATGGGAATTTATCAGCAATTTATGGTGAAGACAAGGAAAACCTCTCAGGCATCTTATGTCAAATTTCATCTGACAATGTACTTGTTTAAGGTTGTGCAGACCTACCTATAGTTTGATTTTTAAAGACATACACTTTCAAGAAGTTGAGAAGAGCTATTCTGTGAAAATGACTATATGAAAACAAGCTTTCAGATAATAATACTTCATGGCTGAAAGATAGATCGTTGAATGGAATTAATCGCTTGTTGACCTAAAACAAAATATGGTGCCTCAAAGGGTAAGGTCTGTTATTAGAATAACTGTTTTGTATGTATTACTATTTTATGAAGAACTTAATTCAGAAAGGTTCCTGTGCAGCTCCATTCAAATCAGGTTTTGCGCAGTAATTTTTATTATTTAGATCTGGACCTTCACATCTCATCATCACATCCATTTTTTTGATCTATTGCAAAATTTAAATATGGAAAACCCAAAACATTAAAATCCATAGAGGGAGAACTCTGGAATGAAATGCACATAAAGAAACATCTCAGCATATGCAAACATTAACTTATGCAGCTGAAGTAGTGAAGCTCCGTCATGTCTTAGATCCTTCCCCTTCCTTTCCAGCATTCAAAAAGTGATTTTTTTGTTTTGTGGGTTTTTTTTTTTTATGTTGTGTTTGTTGTCTTTTTGGGGGTAGAATAGAGGATTTTTGTTATCGAGAAAATAATGAAAGAAATATGCTGTACAAAGACTCCTTTCCAAGCTCCTGGGACTCTGGCTCCCTCAAATACAAATACCTTATAATTCAGGATGGGATATATAAAATCTTAATACTGAGTTCAGTATCTATGTGACTAGAGTTCTACATCTGGTCTGAAAAGATACCAAAATGTTCACAGGCTGTTCATACCTTACTAATATTTCCTCTGATAGAAAGGGTAAATGCCATGGCATTTGCAATCTATCACCTCCAGGCATGCTGTTTAGGATTGTTAAAATAAAAACAAACCAACAAAAACCCTAGGAAGATAAGAGCACTTGAGAGTTGATCCATGATGTGAAAAAGTTGATCCAAGGTGAAAAATGTAAGTTGGATGGAATGTACTTAACATCATGTTATGTAGAACAGATTCACCAAAGAGGAGTGTCAGTTCTGATCTCCAGTCCTTGTCTGATTCTTGGGTAAAAACTGAATGGGACACTGACAAAATATGTCCATCTCATTTGTATGAAATGCCAGAGTATAATGAAGAGATCTGTGAGGACGCTGAGGTACTCTAAATAAAAAGAACAAAAACAATGTTTGGGAATGATAATCACTGCTGTCTACTACCTGCTCTGAACTCTGCAAGAAGAATTGTTTTTCAGGGGTTTGTTTTCTTTTTTTTAAATTTTAATATTTTTTTTGGTTGTTTTGTTTCTCGTTCTTTTTCTTTGCTTTAAAATATACAATAGGTGACATGGTGTCTCTAACTTGGGTTGTGGCATTTGAACTCTGTCTAGTCACCATGTCTTTTCTCACACTGTAGTCAGAAGAGGGCTGCATCTTGTCCAGGAACACCTGAGCTAGGCAAACCAGTTAAGAAATACAGGTTTTGTAACATGAAGCAACTTTAGCTCTGGAAGGCTTTTTATCGGTTTCCATATGAAAACTGCTGTAGCAGAAGTATTGATGTTGCTCATTGCTGTGATTTCTGGCCAAAATCCAGAGGTCCATTGACTCTCCAAGGAAAGTTTAAGCTAGTCCTATCCTTTCTCTTCAGCCAGCAGTAGAGTTGCGCAGATGCCTGTTGAGTTGAATTGCTTGCTGATACAGAGCTAGGATTGAAAGCAGGGAGGGTGGCTTGTCACCTCTCGCAGCAGCATTGTCTTACAGCATCAGAACAACAGTGCCCTGAGCTGGTTTCAAGCTGACTCAGACAAGCCTGTGCAGGGTGTAGTTACAATTTTGCTGTTTGTGTGTGCAAACCCAAACTGTTAAGAGTGTCATTGCATGGCAAGAAAAAAAATCACATATAAGTAGTATTAATGATGCTGGATTCTGGTGCTGCTTCTACAACCAAGTTGAAAAGAAGCAATCCATTTCTGTGCTGCTATAGCAACTGAGATTTAAATGTGTCTTCTCCTGAATGCAATCCAAAGAATCACATATCATGCGCCTAGGACTGATGTATGGGAGACAAAGGGTACCACAGATGACTTTCAAGAATGTGCTGTGGGAGTTTAAGAATTTACTACCTGCAGTTGTATCTTCTGCTCTTCTGTAGGAATTTCTGGTGTCCACATTGGAGCTGGCAAAGGCAAAATGTAACCACACCAAAACTACCTCAAATCATAATCTGTAATATCAGCTTAGACTGATATGTCTCTGTCTCATGTTTTCAGGGAGATTTGGCTCCTGATGCCCAACAGGGTCTGTCCTGTTCCCATACAAAAAGGTTGGGAGGGAGAGCTGCACAGGACTCTTAGTTGATTCTGAATTGTCACACTTTACACTGAACAAACTCTAGCAGCTGAGGTGTGGATTCCCATCCTCTGTGGCTGCCCCTGTTGCAAGGCACAGGGAAAATGGGAGATGCTCCCAGAAGCTGGCCCAGCTACACCTGCCTAAGAAAGGAAGCTGGAGATGTGCCCTGCCAGACCATGTGGCAACGTGCTGTGGTGCAGGCACACATGCCTGTCTGCCAGTGCTGCTTTGGGAGGCAACCTTTCTGCAGAGGTGTAGAATAAACAGGGTTTGCAAGAGCCATGTAATTTAACTGTGACAGCAAGGGCCAGATAGTGTTTGTTTGTGGCTTCTCTGGATGTCTCAGAAGGCCACAAACATCAGGGGTATGGAGCAGGCAGTTGTCTCAAGTCACCGGTGCTGAACTACTTAAAACTCACTATCATAATGCTGAGGAAGAGAAAACTACATGTCTGCTCAAGGTAGGAGGTATTAAGGTACAGTCTAGTATCCTACTGTCCTAGAGTGACTTTATGATGCCTGTATCCCCAATCATCTGCTCTGTATATTGTGTTCTGTACCTTTAAGTTTGATTCTTAGAGTGCAATTTGTTTTGAAAACTATGTTAACCCCCCCACATTCCGCTCCTGGGCTGTTCAGCTGAGGCTCGGATGGAGCGCTGCGGGACAGAGATCTCCTGTGCTTTTTAGTTAGTTTTAGCTAGCTAGGGCAGAGAACTGGTTTTTTTCCTTTTTTTTTCTTAGGACTGTTTAAACCTGCTCCAGACTGAAAACCCAGAGGAGAGCTGAAAGATTCCTCCCCCCTTGCCCCTTTTGGGACCCAGGACGGCATTTTTCTCCAGCACTGGAGGAACTGATAAGAGACTGTCAGAGAGAGAAACAAACTGCACCCGCAGTCAGGACTCTTCTCAATTTGCCATCTCACTTCAACGAAAGGTTTTATTGTTTCATATTATTCATCCTGTGTGCTTGTGAGAATTTTTATTCTTTTTTTCTTTTGTTAAATAAATAGTTTTTCCACTTTTCTCCAAGGAAGTTTTTTTCCGGACCAGTTGTGGGGGAGGGGTCGTTTGGGTTTGGTTTTTTTTCCAGAGGAACCCCATTCGGAGGTTTCCTCCCAAAATTTGCCCTAAACCAGGACACCTACAACCTAAATTCTGCTCAACTCCTTCAATCTGGAGTTGTTGTTTTCCTTCAAGGTCTTGAGTAAGGCCATACTTTCTGAGTACTGTCCTCAGCTGTCCTGAATAGCATGGTTAGACTATTGGAGACACACCAGAGCAGCATGGGTTGGTTATATCTGGCAAAATACACATGCAAAACTGGGATATGTGTTTGAAACACATATTAAACATTATAGAAAAATATTTGGTTTGCATGCATTGTAACGAATGAGTTTCTGTGGTCAAGACTAAGAAAACCAGCAACACTGTTTTTGTACCTCTCTGTTTTAATGATCTGGTTCTTTTGTTTAGTACTTAATTTTGCATCCAAACCTGAATAAATTTATTTCATGATTAAAAAAATTGAGCAATCAAAATTTTATCCCTAGAAAACTTCTGAACTGAAGGTTTGAGAAAGGTCTTAGGTGATGTTCTCAACCCTATGGTCTTATATCTGCCACTGGAAATACAGCCCAAAAGCAAGACTAGCAGTAAAAAGAAAATATTCAAACATTAATTTGTTTTAGAGGTAACTAAAAAAAGACTAGGCTGTTCTTCTGAGTGGAGACCATTTTGACAGAAAATAACTTTTCCCAACATGCATAAATATTTAAGGTTTCTAGAACAAAATATTCACAATGGGAGGAAAAAAAGATACTATCTCTGGTGTTTTGTTGTTTGTTTGTTTGTTTGCTTTTCCCATAAAAGAAAAACAAAATTTGAATAATTCAAGTAATTCTATTGAAAAAATTACAATGTTAACTTCATGCCTGGTATGTGTCGTATGTATCCTTATGCATCATATGTAGGAGTAAGAGCTGTAAGCTCGTTCTGCCTTGTTGGAAACACTTATGATCAGGGATTGCTGAATAGCCTTGCAAGCATCAGTGCATGATGGATTACCAGGTTTGAGAGTTCTTATGTTTGGCGCTGTTTTAATTTATTTCCGTTAAACTTTCTTATATAGGGTAGCATGATGATGACTGTGTCTTATGGCTGGGAATTAATGAGTAAGGTCTTAAGGGGGCTCCAGTCCCCTCACCCTTCCACCTGATTATCCGAGAGAAAAATGCAGTTCTGTCTTTAGGAAACAAACGGCTTAGCTGTTTTAGCCAATGACTGTGAAAACCATACACAACTCAAATACATTTTTTAGGAACAAAGAAATATTGGGCAGGAGCCTCCTTTCTTCTGTATGTGGGTCTGATGACCATTTGCATTAGTCTGACCATTTGCATTAGTCTGCTGCTCTTGGTAGAAAAATACTCTCCTAAGAAATATACAGTGGGGTCTTAGCTCCTCTGATTGTCTTTGGCATGCAAGTATCTAACCTCAAAGTTCCCTAAGTAAAACATGGAATCATTGAAAGATTTGGGTTTTAAGGGACCTTAAAGATCATGTAATTCCAACCCTCCTGCTATGGGCAGGGATACCTTCCATTAGAGAAGATTTCAAAGTCCCACACAACCTCACATCTACAAGTTGATTTTTTTTTTTTTAGGGAAACTTGAATCTGCCAAAAAAGAAATAAACACACTCTTAGTTTACCTACTGGGCCAGGTGCTTTGGGAGTTTATGTAGAGGAGTTATAGACCCTTGTGCACCTGGGGTGGGAGCCTGGTGCTTGGTGGCTCAGCCCAGAGTGGTTCTGCACCTGTTGAGGTCCTGCAGAGTCTGGGTTGGGTTATGGTCTGGTTTCAAGCTCAGGATTTTTTCCACCAAAATTCTTTATGTAACTTCCCAAAAATTCTAAAAACCTTTTATTTTATTAATTAATTAATTTATTTATTCAGCTTTTATTTATTCAGCTTAAGGCAATACCTGTGTATCCAGCCTAATTTAAACAAATATAAATTTAGTATGCTGTAAGTAATTCTCACATTTTTCAGTTCAAAATTCAGGCTGGTGTTTTTTTAAAGCTTTATTTTTATTTTGTTAATATGTTTTACCTGACTCTTTTAAATGCAAAATTCCAATTTTCCTAGTTCTCTTGACTAATGCAAGTAGAATTGTAATTTTTTTCAAATTTCCTCTAGAAATGCTACACTTCTGCAGACAGATTAATTTTAAAGATTCTTCAATATAAGGTAGAGATTTTTAAAAATAATATTCAGGTTATTAAGTTACATTTATTTTTTGCCTCAAGTACTTCCATACAGCTGTTCCCTAAGTGCCAGAGACTACAGCTAGCTGGAGGGAAATCAGATACAAGTTTAAAATCCCTTCATGAATTATTTTGTCACATCAGTGACAAGAATGACCTGATAAGCAGTGGCAGTTTGTTTGCCAAATGAATTCCGGCATGAGACCTTCTAGATAAACCCAATGAATACTTACAGGCTGAATAATTGACCATAAAGATCCTCTAATACAAACCCCCAGACTTCAAGGGTCTGTGGTCTGAGGTACATCCCTTTAATTAATGAACCCGGGCTGACCTTTTCTCAGGCTTCTCACCTGGCATCTGTCATATGTTCTGTCATCAAGTCATCCCCTCTCCACACTGTTAAGATACTGAAGAAAACAATGAGCAACCACTGATGGTAGAAGAATTATAAGCCCAGTCTTTAAAATTTGCATTAATGGAAACATTGTCTTCCTCATTGCATGGCGGGAGAGCCAAGGACTGTGGTATAAGAAAGTACTTCACTTAATAATTATAAAATGCTTAAAGACAGATCTCTTTTAATATTGTCATAAAATCATAGAATGGCCTGGGTTGGAAGGGACCTTAAAGATCATTCCATTCCGAACCCCCTGCTCGTGAACAGGGACACCTTTCACTAGACCAGGTTGCTCAGAGCCCAGTCCAACCTGGTATTGAAGACTTCCATGGATAGGGCAGCCACAACTTCTTGGCAGTAAAGAGTTAGTTTTTTGGTACTTTCAGGATCAATGGCAGCTCTTTTGCTGGAACATTTTAGGATTATTTAATGCAACTGGGAGAAAACCAGTGGTGTAATACCCAGGGACTACAATGAAGATTACTGCCTTGTCCCCCTCCTCCCTGCCCCTTAGAAGATCAGAACTCATGTAGGAAAGAAAACCTGTCTGGCATTTCATAGCATGGAAGCTTGGTGGGGAGCACTGTCATATCAATAAGATTACTTTAGAAAGAACAAGAAAGCCAATTACTCCTAAAATATTTTACTTGTGTTATACAGCTGTAAAAATGATGACTCAGAGATTTGCACAGAAATCTGATTGTTTTGTATTGAAGTATAGATTCTCCAAGGCACTTAAATTTTCTGAAATCACCTGAAAGTTGTGAAATGCTTTTGTAAGCAATTGGTAGTGGATCAATGAACATTCCCTGGTGTATATATCATGGCCTCATGGGTGCTTTTTCCAGAGAGCTGAGGTGGTAAATGGTGTAGTACAGGGTGGGAGAGGAGCAGAGGAGATGGCTCCATGCTTCAGCTAGGTCATGGATGTCATAACTAATTTTACCCTGGTGTTGTATGTAAAACTGCTGTAGGCCAACAATATTTCAGTCTCATCCAAGCTATATCATATGGCAAAGCTGAAAATGGTAGTGCAATGTAGACTTCAGGTTGTTGAATGTTTGACTCATTGATCCCTCTCTGCTCATTTGACACCTCTGGGCTATTTGTTTCCTATAGAAATGGCATGTGCTGGGCTTACACGGATGGCTGCTACCTCTGTTCCAGGCAATTTAATGGTTCTTAGTGTCACCAGATGAACAATTTTCCTAACTTATGGAAAATACAGTGGTTATTCTTCAAAATTGTGTTAAACATTAACCAAGAAGAGGAACTCACTATGCACAATAGGAGAAAATAGTCCCTGTGCATCCAGTGCTGAATAAATAATGCTTTTTTCTTAATGCTACATTGATGTTAAGGAGATTTTCCTACCATTTTTGATAACAGAAGGACAAATTTAAGGAGAAAAAATGTCATCTGCTATTGTGTTTTCTAGTCTTCCATGGTGCACTCAATCTGGTCCTTAGTTTTGAGCCCTCTGGACAATTTGAACATTGCCAATATTTCAAAGGGCTTTTCAAGTGCAACAGAATGATTTTGAGTAAATGCGACTCTCAGAGTGAAGGGACTCTAGTTCTGCTCTGCCTGCAAACAGGCAAAACAATGATGCTTTGATAAATATTTCTCTTGGCTATTGGAGTGGGGAGATGGGAAAAATACTTGGCTATTCTCAGTGGTGCCTGCATTATGGATGTAGATACATACATGGATCTTGCTTGTACTTGTGTATCAAAGTGTCACTAGAAACACTGAAACAGAACTAATTTTAACTGAAAGAAGTAACCTTATTTTCAGTGTAATTTCTACTGTAGATTACCCTTCTACCTCTCATGCGAACAGGACACCTTACAAAATGGTTTTGTTGGATGAGAGTGGGTGTCTCTGAATATTTTAGAAGCTTATTTCCTGGAAATGTCTTGTAAGTGAGCATCTATTTAATATTTGCTAGCGTGACTACATTGCAGGTATATGCATAAGCAAAAAGACCACACTCATTTCTGATATAATGGGGAAGATGGGGTTGGCATTCAGCCAGTTCAATTGCTGTCACTAAATGGTTGCCGTTATTTCTTCCCCTTTTTTCTACCTGTCTCCTGCACCCAGCCTCAAGGATCTGTCTTCTTCTGTGTTGTCTTTGCTCTGTGACTCACCAGAATGGCTGGTGCGTAAATTCACTAACCCAACAAAAAACTATTTAAAAAGTACATATATCTGGGTTTGCCTTTTTTTATTATTTTTTTTGACTGGACCAGTGAGTAGAAGCAGTGTGTTGTAAGGATAGGTGTATTTATGTTAGTGCAGGGAACACAGAACTGGGAGTGAATGGAAGGAGATATGGAGGAAGGACATCTATCTTGCTGCAGCTTTGAGATGTTAGACTTGTTCAGTCCAGTATTGTGTAATAGCTGTAGGATGCCCTAGGACAAAAATCACTGACTAATGCTTAGTTTCATCTTTAGATGGAAAAAAATGAGAGTATCATAGAAGGATCGCCTATTATCTCTTGTTTCATGGGTTTAATTTCCTTTCTGTCTATATTTCAGCCTCTGTCTTATAAATAGCATCTAGTAGTTGCTGCAGAAAGCATCAGCAAATATATTCCATGTCAATTGAATTTGTTCTATGAGTAATCATAGTGATCAGATTAGTTTTCAGTAGAATTTGTTATTTAATAAAGCTCTGTCAATGAAACTGCTTGTGAAAATTCTGGTCAGGACAACCTCAGCATGCAAGTATTTGCACAAACATGTACAAGTGCTAGAACTAAAGTTGTTTAAGTCCCATTCCTGAAAGCAATCCCACTGGGAAATAGAAAAAAACTGCTTCTCTCTTGTGGTCATTTAGTAGCTAACATAAAAAGTAATATTGATGTTGAATATTCAGTGGACAATCTACTAGCTGAAACATGTTTGTTATTATTAAAATACTGGCTAAAGGAAAAAGAAACAGCGGAAGGGTTGTAAATAAGTCTGAACTCTACAAAGATTCCTGTTTTGGGTAAGTCATTGCTGCTTCAAGTGTTTGAAGGGAGTTAAACCTGTTTACATCAACTGGATGTCTTCCATTCCCACTGGGGACTCATATTTGTTCAGCTGCAGTTCTAATAATTGTACAACTCATTAACATCTTCCAAAATTATGTATTCAAGTGGTATTTGGCCAATTTTGTAAATAGCAAATTAATGTGAGCAGTTAGAAGTGTGTTCATAGAATTCTTATAACATGGGGAAAAAGAAAGTAATTTCCACAAGTTTGGATTTAAGTCTTGTTCAGCAATTTTGGGTAGCCTGCTTTTTGCCTAACTGCACAGACTGTCTTGGCTTTCAAGTTATGGCTGTTTTAATGCAGTCTTTAGGGTTTCACAGCCAATTGGCACAATCCTTTTCCCCCTCACTCTAAAAAGACTTGTCTGAGATTGCTCACAGGCCATTTAGCTGTCCCCAGTTCCCGTTGCAAGAGTAAAAGCAGGGCAAAGCTTTGGCTAGATATGGGTTATGAAAGAATTTAGATTGACATGGAGCTTTGTTAGCTGACATGTGTGAGGCAAGACGCTATCAGCTTGTGGAGGGTGGGGAGGGAGTTCCCTTCATCAGTGTGGTTTCACCTGAAGCCTGCAGAGAAGTAATAAATACTAGTTAGTCCTATCTTAATCTCTAACAGTTTCTGTCTTTCCATCAACTGCTTCATAACATGATGTGATTATTTCAGTAGGGGTGTCTGAGGGTTGGTCACTGATGGGTGTTCACCTATTGAAGTGGAAGATGTTACTCCTTCCCCCAGGTGGGTCTGGGGGGGGGTAAAGGAAAGTGTGTGCATGGGTCCTGCAGTGCTGCTGGTCACTGCCTGGATGATGGTTGTGCGCTGCCAGCAAAGGCAGCCTTGCATCGACACGACAAGTAGTGGGAAGGGATCCAGGCATGTGTCCTGTTTTGCCTACTCCCTGCAGCAGAGGATACACTCTGGAGAATGTTGAAGTCCACTCTCCATCATGTTGTTCCTCTTCCTTTCTAGTTATCATTTCAGATTACAATTATCAATTAAAGGCCTAACAGAATAGGCCTCAAGAAGCATTTAATAGCTCTGAGGATCCCAAATTCAACACAAAATAAAAATGAAACAACTTGAGCTGTAGTCACATCAAGTACTGATAAATTGGACAGCCCTTAGGCAAAAACCTGCTACTTTTCCTTCTTAGAACACTGTTTTTGTCCTTCATTGGCTGTGTTCTTGCAAGGTCTGTGGTGGAGAGGATATAAGACATGGTTCATGTGTGATTAAACTTTTATGTTATTTGATGTTAATATTTTTTTTCCAGTTAATCATCTACCTTCTGTAGAGAAGAAAGATCAAGAAATTTTCAAATATTGGATTAATTCCAGTATTGAATTATTTTTACTGCCTTAATGTGTAGTGTTAATTTTGTGGGCAACTGAGAAGGTCAGTCCTTAGCTCACCTATGTTTGCCACAAGAAAATATTGCAAACGTAGTACATTTGCTTTTTAACAGCACTTTTATATAAAATGCAAGCACCTGCTTTTTTAGCTATTGAGCAAAATATAAAAGGTTGTGACCTGAGATTTGCGGGAAGAAAGTTCTGGGTAAGACCTGAAGTAAATACAGTGCTGTTGATGGGGGTACTTAAAGGTACTTGGCCCTTTGAGGCAGTTAAAGTGAGCAGTGCTGAGACAGGAAGGCATCTTAATTTGGTGCTTCCTCACGCTCCGATTCCTCCAGCTCCTCGTTAGCAGCGCAGCTTTATTTGTGATCCTGGCTGGCTTCTCATACCATGCTGGTGTGCTCACTATGTCTGTACCTCTGGCTATCAGTATTCCAGTGCTACTGGAGGCAAGCTAATTTCTCCCTACCGATAATAACTCTGCTTATAAGATTGCCTTCTAGTTGAAAGAGTAGCCCTTGGGGTTCTGCTGGAGAAATTCTACAATGTACTTCATTGGATTCTCTTAATTAGCATGGCTTAAAAAAAAGAGCCCAAACTGTTCAGTAATAAAAATGAGTGATGCAGAGCTGTGAGGCTGGGACTGATAAGGGTACGATTGGTGTGTTTGCTCTGCAGTTTCTCTGGTATAAACAGCTTTGAGTTGGAATGACAGAGTTCAGGAGCTTTGCATAAGCCCAGACCTTTGGAGGTTAAGGGAAAGCATTAAACCCTCTGGTAAGATAGTTGTGTGCATGAAGATAGGCACATTTAGAAAAAACCCAGCCAACCTTGCTCTCCTCCCCCTTGGAGCATATCCACAGAAAAGAACCTTACTCTTATAAAAAATTAATAAGAATCTTACTCCTCTCAAAAATGAGGATTAATATCCCCCCTGAGGGTTGGGTAATATTCTAAATTGTCTGTTTTTCAGAAAGCAAATCATGCCATATACTTGTTGCTTTCTGTACTTGTTTTGTTAGAGCACTTGATGAAGTAGAAAGGCTTATCGGAAATATTTACCAGAGATTCAGTACAAATTTTTAAAACTGAGCCAAGAAATTTATCTGTCTCTTCTAAGGCTGGGCATGAGAGGAAGCATATTTAAACTTTGCACTCAGATGATGGATTTTCCAGAAGCATTAACTTCCTAAAATTCTCTTTTCTCATTATGTTGTCATGCTACTTTACTTTAATCTTGCCTAATCTCTGATGAGTAGCTACCACTTGTGGATGTAAACAGAAAAAAGAACTAGTTGTTATTTTCTTACATGTCTTTTAGTGACATTAGTGACGTCTGTGAAATATAAATTATTTTCTATTCAGTGAAAATTCTTTGCTACTCTGTTTTGGGATAATTATCTAAATGTGTGTAAAAAGTTGTCCTTCTCTCATGAAACACTACTATGTTTAGGCTGGTTACTTCAGGACCGAGTGTAGCTCTTCCTCTTTCCTTTCTTCTGCCTACTTCCTTTTTGAGTGTTAGAGGAAGAATTGATAGAGATCAATACCTAAAAGACCTGTAAGTTAGAGTTGGTTTTGATGAGCTTAAGCCTGGATTAGCTAAACCTCTGGTGCTGCTATTCTAGAAGTGTTAGGGTGAGTCTGGCTCCTTCTGCTCTGTGGAGCGTGATTCATACCAAGCAGTATTCAGTTCAGCAAGCAGAGAGCTTGTGCAATCTGCTCAGTGACCATGGGAGACCAAACTAAACATGCCAGCCCAGGTGTCCTTTCTTAGAGGGGTTAATTCATCTCCACTTAACTGTTTCATGAGGTAAAAACCACTGTCTTGGCAGTGACTGTTTTTGGGGTTTTTTCTGCAGCTGGATTCAGATTGCAGCAGCCCTGCTAATGCACAAAGTTGGGTGTTTGGACTTGCATTGATATTAGGAGTGATTTAAGATTCTGTGGGCACTTGGTAAGATAAACTCTCCAGTCCCTATTAGTGGTCATCTTGGAGGTGGCAATATATTTTAATCCTATGGTGTTGGCTTAGTCCCAAGTTAGTGCCCCCCTTTAAGGAGGGAAGGAAAGAAAGAAAGAAAAAAGAAAAAAACAAGCTATTAAAATATTTTAAATCACAAAAATTGCTTTTCTAAAGTGTTTAAAATGTGCTTAAAGCCATAAATATTCACTAGTGAGGCACTGAATGTTTGCTAAAAATGTACATCTCTTCTTTGAAAGAGAAAGTAATAACATCACTCTGTGAAAACTCCTGAATATCCAAAAAGTATTTCCATTCTTCCTGTCTTTATAAACATGTTTTTAATAGGAGAAAACCAAATAACCAAACCCAGCATAAGCTTGCAAATAAAATGCCAGCATTTCAGCATGGCTACCTGAATGCTGCCAGGAGGAAAGGAGTGAGCAAGGCATCAACCTGTTTTTGGCATCCACCCACAACTGTCTCATTTGAAACAGTTATGAAACTAAAGATATAGTTTTAGGACAGCACTAAGGAGGCAGAACCACAGGCTATTGTTGAAAGAGGCAGTCCTTCTTTGCTCATTCCTGGTGTGCTGTGTGCTCAGCTGCTTCCCTTGTTCCAGCTCTAGCACTTAACTGTGGACCTGTTCAGGCATCTCATGCAGCAAAGACATGTAACACTGGCAAGGAGATGAATGGTCTTTTGCTTTGATTTCCTAAACCAGTGCGTTATGGATGCAGGGAAATCAGGGAGTATGAACATGCAGCATAGAACACGTGGGATTAGTTATGAGTAGTGGAAAACTACGACAGATTTAGCTGTACAGTAAAACACAGAGGGGATTTGAGTAAAATCTGTGGATTTGAGTCAAAGCAAAGAATTCAATTTGGGTGTCCCACTTGCTGTTAAAGAACACAGCTATTGTACTGTTGGGTCATTTGAAGAATGTGCTGGTATACATGTGGCTGAAAAATAGAGGAAAAATTTTGTTTTAACTGTGCTAGATTTTTGACCGAGACTGAATCTCAGTTATATAAAATTTGAGTTGTTGTAGTGTTTTATTATATTCCTCTTGACACATGATTTCTTTTTATGGACATAAATTTAAGCACACTGCATGCGTAGGACTCAAAAGATTCTCACATTATTTCAGTATACATGCTTGTTTCAGGCTGATCCATAATTTAAAAATTTTCCTAAATATCCGTTTAGCTACTACAGTTTAAATGGAAAAGATGCTAGATTTGAGGATCAAATTCTGCCATTCACAGAGGAACTGAAAAATGTGCCGATTCTTTATTGCTACTAAACATGAAAAAATTAGGCACTTCATATTGGTGTTTTGCTAGAGTTCCTTTGTACAGGCTTTTTGCTTTGGCTTGTTTTGTATGGCAGAACGTTTTGCTGGACATTTGGTCTTCAGCATGTAGTGTAAGATTTTCTCTTTAGTCATTATTAGCACCTTTTTACATTCTGTCTATATTAACTGTACAAGCAGATGGACATTTTTGTCTGTTTTAATTGTATTTAATTTAGCCTAAGTTTGGTTGCTGGCCAAGTACTCATCACCTGTGGATCAGACTTGGCAGCCCTTTCGTCTCTTGGCCAGAAATTTTGTTCACATGATTATTTGCTTTTGAAAGGCCACACCAAAGTAAAGCTGAAAAGCAAATAAAACACATTACTGGATTTCAAATAGCAAGAACTGCTGAACATGTAATTTCTCTTGTTTTGGTCCTTTCAGGATCATTATTCAGTGCTTTTATTGGCATAGCTGCCAAAGAATAGGACATAAACAATTAGCTGGAAATTATCTTTTTTCTTCTTTCCCGTTCCCTGCATGCAGGAAGTTTAACACAGTACATCCCGTTCTCTTAGGACGGACCTCTGCTTTTTTTTTAATTTCTTAAACAATTTCTGAAATACTTAAGTAATTGCTTAAATAATAATGATTAATATGTCTCAGACTAGTAAGATTTGTATGAGACAAAAAATTTGGCTTGTACTATTGACAGTAAAGCACCTTGGCTTAGATCCAACTCCCCTGCTCCTTACAGCAGTCTAGTTTTGATGGAGTGACGTCTCTTTATCTCTTGTTTGCAATCACTGAAGCTGAGAGAGAGGTCTCATATTTTCCGGCACAATTGTCCTGGAGGGTGTTTTTTCTCTCCCTGTCCACTGCAGGGCAGTTGCCAGTGTGTCTGGAAGAAATGATTAAGAAACAGGGAGAGCCTAATGGAGCATTCACTCATCTAAATCCCAGCTACACTGACTGATGTGACCACTCCGTGTCATCAGAAAATCACTCGATGCTAGACTGACTCTCAAAAGTCCTGTCACATTTGTCTTAGGTCAGTCAGCCTGGGCAATACAGTGTAATTGATTGAAACAAAGAAGAGGATCTGACCTTAACAATGAAGGAAATTAGCTACTGATATTACGGCATAAGCACAATATCTGCATCATATGCAGCAAGACAGGGACAAAGGGTTTATTCCAAGAAGCCTTGACTATCCAAAGAAAATTACTCTTTTAGGTGTCTATCATTACTTTTATTATCTGACCCAGGTCTTATGAAAGAACAGGTTAAACGAGTAAGGGATTTTTTTTTTTTTTCTTAAATAAATATAGCTTATAACCTACAGTATTAAAGTATAAAAAATCCCTTTGAATGTGACTCATGTCTACTAGAGTGCTGGTATTAAGCCCATAAAAGCGTTTTTTTACCTATTTGTCTTGGGAAATTCTTTGTCTATTTAAGCTATAACTCCGGAAAGGAAGTTGTCACGTAGCTGCTCTAGGCAACATTTGCCTCAGAGGGTACTCAACAAAGCTTCTATTCTAGAACCCATTTTGCACAGCAATTTTTATACTGGTCAGTGTGCTTCACTTCTGTAATAGGTTTGTCTTCCACTCCTTTTTCAAGAGGACCAAACGCAATCCATCACACACACACAAACACACACTCACACTTTTATTAGAAGGTATGAACTAAAACTCTACTTTATTTGAAAGTCTGACTCCAATATATAGGATCTCTAAAAAGGCCAGGGATTGGGGGAGAAGGTTGACAACTCTCCCCATCCCATTGGTCAGGCCAACTGTCCATCAGCTGTCCATATCTCTAAGACAAAGAATGTAAACTACCTCGAAGTTATGATAAACATTTGCCAGTTTTTACAGACCAGAGTGTGAGAAAGAACCCAAAACATGAAACTGTGAAACAGAAGAGAAGGCTGAAAAAATTAGGGCGACAAAGACCCAGGAAAAATCGTTGTTCGCATAATTTTACTAATCTAAATCCTTCTACTTGTCACTTCTATTTTGTCCCAGTAATGACACTACTCTTATTACATTCTTATGCCCTAGTGTCACAAGGCACTTCACTGGAGTCTCCTTTTCCCTGGCCTGACAGAGGGGCAGCCTCCAGCATAGGGATGTCCTGCCCCTCCTTGCTTTGCCTGGCTCTGACAAAAGGTCAACAAAGCTTTCAAAACATCTCTCAAACAAGCCACCTAGCCCACTGTTTTCCCCAAATCATAGCAAGGGTGGTTAGAAGGGTTAGCTTAAAGCCCAGCCTTTTCCTTAAAAAGGGATTATTGCCACCTCTTGTTCCGATTTTGGAAACTGCCAAGGGTGGAGTCCCTCTGAGTACCCTGAGTAACCTGTCCCAGTGCTGCATGGCCCTCCTCTATTTTTTCATTGTAGTCTCTTTTGGTGGTGAGTTTTGCATGCCTGCCTCAATGCTCAGCTTGTGCTTCTGGTCCATGTTTAGCTTGCTTACCACTGCTCACAAGAGTTTGGCTGTGCTGTCATCTGTAACTGCCCTTCAACCCCTAGTAGAAGCTCAATTATGGAGTCATTAGGACTATCTCTTCATGAAACATGCAAAGGTGCAGCCAACCTCCTTTATTTGATTTGTCTATTTCAGCTGAGACCCAGTTGTGCCTCTACTTTTAAGTGTGTCTTATCTTTGTGGTACAAACCACACTCTACAAATTTTCAGTTTATGTAGCTTACTTGCAGGCCAGTAATGACCTTGGACGATTCAAGACTTGTCTTTGCTGTAGAAAACAGAGATTTCTGGAGATGGGAATATTATGGATATTTAATGACAAAACTGCTGACTACTATGGTTTCTTCAGGTGAAAGAACCCAGGGCAGATAAAACTATTCTGTCAAAATGCTGTGGATGCGTTTTCTTGCCCAAAAAAAGAAGCCTTGAAAAGGCAAGATTAGCTACCACACAGAGCAACCTTAGCCAGGCTGCATGTTTCTGGTATTAGCTGCCTTCATAATGAAATTCTTGGAGTTGCACAACAAAATCACCGGCAAAGTGGTTCTGTGATCTCAAGATTTGCAAACCCTACCTTTCAGTGATTTATGCATTTTCTCTTGCTAACAAAGGCCCACTTTTTGACAGGTTGTACTGTGCTTTGCTGTAGCTCTTCCCCCAGTGGGGTCAATGAGTTAGATCATCTGGGAAAGTGGCAAGGTACTTTTGCTGCTGGCCCAAGCCCCTGCTGTTAGAAAAGCATCAATACATTGCAACTGTCATAAAAGTCCATTGTAACTGTAAAAGCTTCTCTGATTAGTCAGTCTTTTCTCCATTTATCCTGGAAGATGGAATTAGGCACAATGGAAGAGAAAGCCTGAAATGGGTCAGTTATTTACAGCACATTCAGCCTTCTTTTGTGGCTGAAAAGATTTTTATTTCGTTTTTGTGCTATTAAAATAAAAGACAGAAGAAGCTGCCAGGGGAAAAAAAGCTCAAAATTTTTAGTAACTGCTTTTAGTGACATAAAAGTAGTATTGAAGCAAGGCTACTAGCTATTTAAGTCTTGCTGAAAAAACCCACAATTTTAGAAACAGATTTCTAAGCTGTTTTATAGTCTACTCTTTCCTCAGATTCCTGTTTTCACACTTCCTTATTGACATAAGGATATGGCTGGGGTCAGTAGCAATTTGGGAAAGAAAGCAGAACAAATTTCCTGATTGCCATCTGATAGTACATCTGCCAATTCAGTTTAAGTCAGCATCTGAAGCTACTCCTTTTGTAGGCATTTGGCCAGATTCAGATCAAACTGGCATCAGTTTTAGCCTTGTAAAACTTCTCTGTAAATTAGGGTAATTCCAGTGCAGTCAGATGTGTAAGAGAAGAGTAAGGCCTATTTTTACCAGGTCAACCATTTTGTATGATGTTTGCAGAGTCTTAGCAGTTCATCTTAGTCTTGTTGCAATTCTTATCTGTTGCAATTAATCTACTTGAACTCTTTCTCTCTGGTGTCTTGGTTTACTCAAGCATTGGGCATTAGGGCATAGAAGACAGGATGCTATCACTTGTGATCTGTATCTTGAGACAACCCCTGTAATCTGCATTTTGAAGGAGGACTTTATGGAGTTAAAGCAAAATTCCAGTGAAAGGAGGCCTTGGTGTAAGTGATTACAAGCTGTAGGTGGAATGTCCATATTCAGTGAAAGAAATGCTCTAAAATAATGCTCTAATAAATGAGCACCATTTCGACAAGTAGTTGGGGTGTATAATCCCTGCAGATCTGCTATTTGCCTGGGACCCAGGAAGTCTGTTCTATGACTGGATGTGTTTGGGAAGGGGTGGGGGTCGCAGTGTTTCTGGTCATACTGAACTGTGTGCTGTAGCACTGTTCACCTGAGCATAACCACAACAGGAAATTGAGGTGAAGAACCTGGCTTTCTATATTGCAGCTTCAGTATATCCAGTTGAGGAGATGAGATAGCCTGGACACGATGGAAATAAAGTGTGTTCTGTCTGAATAGCCATTGTGGAATAATTTACTTAATCCCAAATAATTTGATTCAATAGGTTGATTAATATAATAAATAAGAAAGTGTAAGTACTCTGAAAATTGAATGCTTGAGAATAAACAGAGTTATAATGCCACAAAATATCCCAAAGGGATTACCATTGCCATTTATTACATTTCTCTGGAAGAATTTGGACCAATAGCTCTTTAAGAGATATTGGCCAGGTCAGTGACATTGCTTGTGCTGATTAGTACAGCATGACCATTATTAGAGGCAATTCTTTATTGGCACAACTGTCTGGATCCTAAGTATCAAATGATAAAATTTGGCAAAAGTTGATAGTGCAAACGTTTCTAAAGGCACACAACAGAACAAGAAAGAAACTATCATGTCAGAAGATGGTAAATTACAGGGTGGTCCTCTGTTTTCACTGTGAGACCATTTCAGTTAATCTTGATTTAGGCAGTTGTGTTTTTTTTTTTTTTTGTCCTCAGTGTATATTTATGCCTCTGCAGCTAGGATAGACCCATATCAATATTTGAGAGTTTTGCTAGCACTCTGCAGATGCATCTCATTGTCATGTGTTGTATGAGTGGGATAGACTGCAGAAACTGATTAGCACTGATCTCCGTGTCATCTCCTCACTATTTTGTACCCAACTATTTTATCATTCCTAGAAAGTAATTTTCTAGGATTTTAGGATAAGCAGCAATAGCTAATGAAACTTTCTATTAATTCAGAATTTTCTCTTCCAGGTTATTCTATGTGGTATTGGAGCAATTACACTTTCTGTATTTTATGTAGTCTTCTATACAGACATAACCATAACTGTTGGAGTCCAAGGCACGTGGAAAACTCCTCGAACTGCCCTGGGGGGTCCAGGACCCTGGCTTAGGGGATAGGAAAGTCATATGGCCATCTTTATTACAAGTGATGCTACATGTTAAAAAAATCTTGAGGTAGTTGTCAAGGGTGAAGCTGTCCTGTATTTTGTTGTTATTTTTAGTTTTAGATTTCTTACATTCTTTCTAGTCTCTGGATCTTTATTAGTTCAAATTTGTCTATGTCTTTGCAGTTGTCTTAGTTTGAAAGACAGGTGCCTGCTAGGGAGGGCAGGGCTTCCCTTGGAATGGAGAATTCAAACCCCCTCCCTCAAAATCATTATAAACCTCCCCCCCCCCCTTATTATAATTTTGAAAATANCGCGGTGGTAGCTGGAAGGGCAGGGATGTCCTGGCAGGGCCGGGCAGTGCAGGGACACAGCGTATCCAAAGCGGTGCCGAAGAAAAGCAGCGGCGGTGGGACGGGGCCGGCCCAGCTCCAGCAGGGCAGAAGGAGACAAGCTCAGAGTTCCTGGGCACACAGGGAGATGATAGGAGATTTCCTCAGGAATAGACCTGGTGATGGCAGTGAGAAACTCCTCCTGCAGCAAGAACGGCCCGACCATCCTCTCTTTAATGCCGGGTGTGAGAGGGCAATACTGCTCCCAGCCTTGTCCTTTTCTTGCCTACCAAACCTCACATTATCTCCCCCTCTGAGAGAAGACTCCCAGAAACCAAAAAAGGTGTATTCTGGTGCTAAAAATCTCCTTTGGCCACCTCTTTGGTTTCCTCAAGTACCCATAAGCACTCAGTAGTTAGTTTCCTGGCAACTTATGGGAAAAAATTCTGCAAGAAAAAAAACCCAAACAAACCAAATCTAACCCCAACAACAGTCAAGTAACCAGGCGTGTACTTCTAAGAAACAAAACCTAAGTTTCCATATAATCTAATCTTGGGAATGAAATCCTAATGACAAAGTGTAGCTGAAATTTTCAATATTTGTCGTTCTCATTTTTCTGTAATTAATTTCAGTTTTTATTCTTGAGGTATTTTCATTTAAACACAAACACATTCAAACTGTTCACAGTTCTGTTTAATATTGAATGTAATTTTAAATTTATTTTTGACACTTTAAATAATGTTTGGAGTGCTGCATTCAGAAATCAATTTGAAGGTTTTTCCTTGCATTTAATTTTTCAAACTTTGCATCCTGATTACACTAATAGTTGGCCCCAAACAGTATGCCAAATGATTATAGCAGATATAATCAAAAAGGAGGTACTAAGGATGTCATGATCTTTGAAATACAGGTGTCTGGGAGATGTTTATCTTGCTCAAGGCAAGAGCTGAGGGTCTGCAGAAAATATCTTGCTGATATGGAAAACTTCCTCCTGTAAGAGGAGAAGAGCAGCTATATCTATGATATCTATGCTCATATAGGGAGTAATTTGGGAAATTTCCTGAAACAGAGATCAGCAATTAGCACAAATAGCTATGGGCCTTTTCACTAAATGCTCCAAAGCTAGTCCCAGAAGGAATCAGAGGCTGTATCAGTAGAAAATATTCAACTGAATATTCTTTCCTGAAACGCATGGTCCTGGCCCTGTTTGTGTCAGGCATATACTGCTGCATTTGGACCTAAATTATACAATCGTATTTTAATTGTCTCCTCTTCCCATTTCCTGATATTTGGATTAAATTAATCTGAAAGTGTTTTGAATACTTCAACTACTTTGGATTTCTGGCCAAAATATTAGAAATCACCATGTTTTATATATATGCCTTTTACAAATTACAAATAAGCAAGTCTCATGTGGAACTCTGTCCAGACACGGGTAATGGCAATTTCAACAAGCTAGCTGAGCTGTAAGGAAGGAGTGAACCCCCAAGAAATCATCATACTGATTCTAGTCATTAAGAGCACTTTCATCCTGATTATGCATCATTTGAAGTAATACCATAAAACTAATGTACCTTCACTCCTTCCACGAAAAATATAATGGAGAATATGCTACTTAGACGTTTTAACTTACTTTTTTTTCCAGCTATTTCCCATTCCATGGTGTTTTTTCTGCTCTTCTCTCCTGATTCTATTGGTGTCGCTAATTTGTTTCCCTGAAGATTTCCAGATCCTATTTTGATCTGCCTTAACTCAGTTAAAGAGTACCAAAATGTCCAGTTGCTTGGTGTTTGTGGTTTAATTTGTTTGGTGGTTTTTCGTTGGTTTTTTTTTTGGCTCTGATTTTTTCCCATGGAGCTTAACCTGTGGTGAAACACCAATTTAAGAAATCACATTAGATGGAGACTTTCTTTTCAAGGCCACAGCTTATGTTTGGGAGATGCAAATCTAGAGCACCTGATGTCATCCAGAAGAGCCAGCCTTCCTTGGCTCCAAATTCACTCAAGATCTTCAGGCATGTTAGAGGGCTTCCAAGATGCTGCTTTGTTTGCTCTCATCACAAGATGACAGGCATTGGTGAATCAGGCCCCTCTTCTGTTTACGCCTTAGTGCTCATGAAAGTGTGTGTATTTAACAGCGTTTTCATTACCTGCACCTGCATATTACACCAAGCCATCATTGTCTGGTGAGCTGATAGAAGGTTAGTGGAGGAGATGAGAAAGGTGGGAAGAGGTTAGAGAAACAGTACCTTTTAGTGGTCTGAGCTGTTACACTGCACAGTGTGACTTCATACTTCTGCATTTCATCTTCCCTTATGGGGGACATATTTACAGCAGCAAAAGAATCAATAAATGGCATAATGTTGATGTTAATGGGCATGTTTTACTTCCTTTCTTTTATTTTTTTTACATGCCTTCCCCTCTATATTTGATTAATAAAGGGACTATTTTATTTTTCTATGAATTTTCCCATATGTCGCAATGTCTTTTTTGAAAGTCAGCCATAACTGTAATAGATTTATTCTCACTGATGTCTCCAAAACATTTCTGCAGAGATAATCCTGTGGATCTTCCTCAGCTTCTGCTCAAGAGCAACAGTGTTATTTATAAGGTTCACTTTCAGACCATGGACTTTTTCCCCTGCATTCATTTCACCATTAATATGGTATCCATACACATTGGTTAACCTTGACTCCATAATTTTAGGAAAGCAATGTAGAAACAAAACAAATACATGATTATTAATTGTTGTTTGGGAAGTTCCTTGGGATGGTATATTTGGAAGAAAGTCAAACCCATAAACAAACTTGTCTATTGACAGGAGGAGATTAACTATCTTTATCCTTTTCTGCTTTCTGTTAGTGAAATAATTTGAAGGGAAGCTCAAAATATACGATCCATTGTTGTTCAGCTAAGCAATCAAAAGTTTGGCTTGGTAATCTCCATCTTACATGAATGAACCAAAGTTTTGTTTTGAAAGTTGAATACAAATCTCACAGGAACTGGTGTCCTGCTGTGGTTTCTGGTATTCTGTCTTGGCAGGAACATGAAAATAAAAGGAAAGGCTTATCCAAAAAGGTCTATCTTCCAGAAAATTTCTGTTTAGTTCTGTAAACTCTTCTTGGTTTTGAACATGCAAAACTTTACCAGTCATCATTCTGCCCAACAAAACCATTCTGGCTTAGAAGTTTTCATGCTGATTCTAATGGGTAGACTCCCCAGCAAAAGCCCCCATTTCAAGGGGATGATAAATAATGTTTATTGCCTAAAGGTAACTTGCTGACTATTTCTGACCAATGCATATCCTGAAATACTGGTGACATATTGAAACTCCAAAGTTGAGTGAAGAAGGATAAATATACCTGTGGTGGCATATGTAGTTTACCCCACATTGTTTTTTGCCAGCTAGAGTGAGGTTCAGTAGAGCCATTTATAAGTTAAATAAAAGTAATCTTGTAACCTTAACAGCTTGTTTTCTTGCTCAGAAGTAGCAAAAGCATTTATTTTTAGGAGTTATTGGCTCCTAAGAGTTATTTTTTTTTAAATTCTTTTTTAATCAAGAAACTCTTAAAAAGTATTTTGAAATATCTGTGACACTAGCAAGGTTTATTTTCTTGTGAAGATGTACTTTGTCTGAATAATTTCAGTAACAAAAACAAATATAGCAGATGAGAGGGTGTTTTTATTTATTTACTTTTCAAAACAAATCTAAAAGTGGTGAAACTCCAATTTAAGAAATCACATTAGATGGAGACTTTCTTTTCAAGGCCACAGCTTATGTTTGGGAGATGCAAATCTAGAACACCTGATGTCATCCAGAAGAGCCAGCCTTCCTTGGCTCCAAATTCACTCAAGATCTTCAGGCATGTTAGAGGGCTTCCAAGATGCTGCTTTGTTTGCTCTCATCACAAGATGACAGGCATTGGTGAATCAGGCCCCTCTTCTGTTTACGCCTTAGTGCTCATGAAAGTGTGTGTATTTAACAGCGTTTTCATTACCTGCACCTGCATATTACACCAAGCCATCATTCAACAGGCAATAATCTAGGGAACCATTCTGCAACTGACCTAATTTATAAGGTCAAGACCTGGTGATATTTGTCCACAGAACAAGTGTTCGCCAAGCAAATTGGTACAGATTGAGTGAGCTAAACTTTAGATGGCACCATTAATTTTCGTACACATTACTCATCAAACTAATATAGTAATATTGCTTTCCCTTTGACCATGGAATACCATACCCATCATTCCTATGCTGAACTTTAAAGAGGTTTTTTTCTTCATAGAAATATGAAAGATATTTTTTTAAAATAACTTTCTATTATACTGCTGATGAAGGATAGGTCCAAATAAATTTGGATGCCTTTCTTAGTTGGAAATGAAGATTATGGCCGAATGTAGGGAGGAAACAGTAACAGCTCATTTTGTACATCATGAAAGATGCTTCTTAACTTGATGATTACTAAGTTGAACTACTTGACCTTATAAAAATAATCAGGTATTAAATATGCATCATCACTGTCTTAATTTCAGGATGTGAAGCCATTATTGTTAAGACTGCTTGAAACAATACAGCTTCACTTGGAGTACAATGTCTGGTCCAAAATACCCCCATCTACACAGATATTTAGTATACGTACCCTTAAAAGAATCTTTGAAATTCTTTAGCAGCTGATACAATTCTATGTGTTATAGATACTCCAACTGCTTCTATCCAATACCAGAGACCCAAGCCCAGAAATTGCATTTTATAAGGGCCATTAAGAGTTTTATCAAGGCAATGAGAAGAAACTTTTGAATAAAATCTCCAGTCCTGAGGTCTTTATCTCACAGTCCTTTTATACACTTGAGACCAAGAGGAGAGACCTCTTGACCTCTAGGCAAGACTAGGCATGCCTAGTTTATGCATAGCCCTGGTGTGTGCTATTTGCAGAGACATCACACTGACAGCAAATTATTTGATATAATGTGCAGTATTTTTTAAGGACCCTTAAGAAAAGAATTCTTAAGAACAGTGTTTCTGCTAAAATGTAGAAGTGCTAGAGCACAATGAATTTTCTACAAGGATGTTACTTCATTCACAAATATTTTTTTTACCCCAGATTTCCAAGTTTTAAACCTGCTCAATGAAGCAAAAGGAAGCACAGATGCTGTGTTTATGACAAAATTTTCCTCAAGAAGGTATCATGGCATTCAGAAACCCTTCCTTGTGTCTCACATATTCAGACATCCTTACAGCAACATAACATGGTGTAAACTGCCTTGGATTACAGATGAAAACGTTGCTTAAAGTTTGTTTCAGTTCAGGTTTGTTTGAATTTGGCTCTGGGATTCAGTAAATGCTCAGGCAGCTGGGCCTTGGTGCGCAATGTAACTGAGAGGGCAAAATGAAGAAAACAGTGTGTGACAGTTTATTATTTTTTATTTGCTTTGGTCTTTTGAAATATCAAGTTAACAGCCAGGAAGTTACAGGAGCTATTCGTTTCTGAGAGATGTTTCACCACCCTAAAAGAAAATATGTTGGCAAAGTAGTGATAGAAATGTACATTATTAATTTTCTGCCCTCGTTGGGTAAGTGGGAGATTCAGTTTACCAACTCTTCACTCTAAGAGGATATGATTTATTTAAAATTCAGATCTGATTTTTAAAACAAAACTGAAAAAACACCTTTTTCTTCAGAATGTGGCTGTGAATCTCAAAACGTACTTTATTCAGCTCTATGTAATATAGCTTTTGTTACATATAATTCTGTAACAGAAACAGATTATCCAGAGAGGTGGTAGATGTCCCATCCCTGGAAACATTCAACATCAAGCCGGATGGGACTCCAAGGTGCCTGCTTTAACTGAAGATGTCTCTGCTCAAAACAGAGGGGTAAGACTGAATGAGCTTTTAGGGGTCCTTCCGACCCAAACTCTTCTGTTATGCTGATTATAAGAAGATACATCTTTCGCAAATGCACAAGGTTTATAGAGTTTTCCGGGTGTCATCTTGCATTTCAACTGTTCAGTTCACTGAGACTCTGCTATGTGTGTATTTACAGCCTGCAGGAGCCAGAGCAACATTTTGCTGAAACTTGTTAGTTGTAGTGTCTTTGTAAATTGTTGCTTTAGGACGTATGAATGAACAGGAACAGACTGTCCCACACCTGGAAATCCTCTCCCTATGTTAGTGCGCAAATTTTACATGCTGAAGTGATAAGCTCGGAGACCTGCTTTGTCTCAGGGCTTGCTGGTTTGATTATTAAGTTGTGCTCTTCGGAAAGATACATTGATTTCTAGCTCCAGTATGAGATTATCTCAAACGAACATATATGTAAATACATATATTTATAAAACTATACCAATATGCACATGTGACAGAGATAGGATGTGAAAAATTTTAAGAGTAGGAGAAATCAATAATACTATTTATTGAATTATGATATATGAAAACCTTACTATTTTAAAAAGGAGCAACAGCAGTGTTTTTTCATTAACAGATGCACACTGTACTGGTAGGAGTTTTTCCATCAGAAAAGAGTACTGAAGAAACAGCATTATCTGTACTACCACTTCATTCTTAATTTCATTTGCTATGATTTAATTGAATAAGGCCAGAAAAGCAACTTAAAGCACTGTATACATGGGGGTCATTTGTTCCCCAAAAGAAATTTTACTCACATTTCTTTAGGTTTTGGTTTGTGTAGCATATCTTTGAATTCAAATTTAACAGAGGATAAACTGGCTTTGATCATGAGGATTTGATCAACACATTAGTGCCGCTACATAAGCATTATAGGGATTTTCAACCTTGGATACACTCAGTGCTGCTCTTTAGATTAAGTCTCTCAGAGTTGATTCCTTGTTTAAAATGCTTCTAAAGGTATTTAGGTTGCAGTTTTTGGAAGAAAAGTCCTACCATTTAGGTTTGTCTAGTCTACATTCATGTTAGCAGTTAACTTGGTGCAACGTGTTTGTACATGCAGCTGGTTGTGAGGAAGTGATTGCGCAGTGCACATTTTTTATGGTTTCATTTTGGGTAGCTGTAGCCTGGTCTCTTAGGCTGAGTGTCTAGCAGAGGACAGAGCATACTGGAAAAGCATCCTCCAGCTTATTTTCTCAGAAAGAAATCCAATCTATGGATTTTGCAGCAAGGAAGATAGTTCAGGAAAGAGACATTACTAGGAGAACTGCTTCTGTAGTGCCATCCTGTTTTAAGTAATAGTTGTGGATATATCTGTACTCCTGCTTAGCTCTGCCTTCATGTTGCAAACGGATCTATGTGATAATGGTTGTTTCCATGTTTTTTATATTTTTATTTTCTCTATTCAAAATGCATCAAAGGAACTGGGCAGGAAGTGGTTTCTGATTCTACAAAGCACTTTGTGATTACAATTTTCCTGTTTCACCACCCAGGATGAGAGTGGTAGCTTTTAAGTGTCTTCATGAGAAACTAGGTTAAGGGAGAAAGACTCTGAAAATTGTTAATAGTATATTTTCTTCTGAGAAAGGTTGGTCTCCTGAGAAAACTTTTAGTTCCACTCAGTGAATTTGGCAATTTCAACAAAAAATGCTATATCAGCTTAACTTTTTATTGCAGGCTAATGATATTGATAAATGAACTTTGTGAACTAAACAGTTTTTTGTTGCAATTCTGAGTTTTACTTTACAAGTAAGAACTAAAACAGCACAAAGCAGCTGGCTTTAGGAGAATATTATCTCAGTAAATACAGATGTAAAGATGCAAGCTAGTTGCTTCCAGTACTCTGCCTGGCATCATCAAGTGCTATAGAAAGACTAGGAGATAAAAATGGAAAGGGGAGTCACATGAAATACTAATGTAATTTCAGCTTGCTTGCAGTAAAACTTGTTACTGAAATCTGGTATCTATTGAAATCTTGTTAGTACTGACTTAACTTATCAGCCATATATTAAATATTTAGTATATAATAATGATTAAGTATTCAACAGTCCATAATAATATATAACAATATATTATTGCTATTACTGATGAACATGAAGACTTTCATTAAGAAATTGATATCTCTAGCCAGTATTAAATTTATATGTAAGTTTTCTCCTAAAGAATATATAATGAAATAGAACCAGAAGAGAACATCTGCTCTCTCTGGATCATCTTTTGAGAGGGTTCGTCCATTTTTACCTGTCTTTGTATTGATCTTTCTCAGTCCATGCAGACTGCTTTACGTCTTGTAGGTGGAAAGGCTGGTGATTCTTTAGCTTGTTATGTATGAGAATCAATAAATGCAGAGCTGAACATATTCAACAAAGAAGTTCATTAAATACTGTTAGATGCTCTTGGTTATTTGTTTTTTGCTGTTTTGTTGGTTCTTTTTTCCTCACTAAATTAATGGTGTTAATGATACCCACCATTGAATACAATTTGTTTAGTAGTTTGGTTCCTAAGGGCTTTCTTTATAAATAGAAATGTTAATTCACGGCACTAATTGCTCCCTTTTAGAGGAAAAGTGTTGAAGATTTTATGCTTGGAATTTTATTATTTCTCATTCTTGGTTTTGCTCTTGTCTGTGCTTACCAGAGTTTACCAGAGAACCCCTACTGTTACACATTCTTAGGAGTATGAGAATGCTCCACATGGAATGCCCAGAGATGCTGTGGATGCCCTGTTCCTGGAACTGTTCAAGGACAGGTGGGATGGGGCTCTGAGCAATAGAAAGGGTCCCTGCCCATTGCAGGGGGCTTGGATCTAGGCAACTTTTAAGGTCCCTTCCAATCCAAACCATTCTGTGATTCTATGATGTATTTTAACTCTCGGTTAAAATTAGTAGTTCATGTTTTTTGGATCAATTCTGCTTAAGGTGTTTCCCTAATAATAAGCAAAACAATTATCTTCTCTGTTTCTCTGACATGTAATGAATACTTAATTTCAGCATGTACTGTATTTGTACTGTACAAGTAGTGAAGAGATGATGCTCATAAGGTTTACTGTTACAACACCAAATATATATTTTTGAAATATATGCGATATCTAAATAGCCCTGCCTAGAACCTTAATCAAAAAGCAATTATACCTTGGCTTTCAAGTGCCATGCCGTATTTGCGTATGTGAGCTTCTGTATCTGTGCCATCTCCTGAGGTCTCCAGTAGGACACAATGGGTTGGTGGTCCCTACTTTTCCTAATGTGCAGATGCTGATCAAAATTGCTACAAGTCTAGATTAAGAGATGTGTACGCACATGCTATCAAAAGGATTATTCAGAGTTGATACCTTTTGATTCAAGAATTACTGTCTGCTTTTCAGAGTAGATGTCCAGGTGGTGATCTGAAAGAATATTTTGCACCACTGAGTTAGGAAATGGCAACTTCTCCTTTTTCAGGAAATATAGCAATGATTGTGGTGTTATGGAGGAGGAATTTCAATCCGAAAGTCCCAAAACTGCCACAGGCTGCCAAGATGTTAAGTGTGCACGTTTGTGTGTTTCTCACAGGTTTCTTCTGTGTTGCAAGGCAGAAAATGCACTGGTACGCAATGGAACTGAAAGCATCTGGTTATTTGTTTTAAGACAGTTTTGTTGCATGGTCTTGGACTGAACTAATAAGAAAAATATTAGAAGTTGCAAGATTTTAGATTTTATTTTGAACAAGAATCCACGTAAACTAAACAGAAAAGATATGGTTCAGTGAGAGATTCCCATGATTTCTTTTGCTGATGAGACTTGTGCACTTAGACAAATCCACTGATGTGTCTGGGCCCCCGGGTTTTTTTTTCAGCAAAGCCCTTTGTAGTAGCACAACCTGAAATCAATCTCAACACAGCAAGGAAAGTTTACAAGATTGCTATTAAGTATTGACTTTGAACATCTTTGAGACATATCAAAATAAACAGATTAACCTTTGATTACTTGCTTGTTGTCACTGTTTGGCCCTGTTTAAGAGAAAATATTTTGTATTTTTCTTTGTTTTCAATTGGTTCATCAGTGTATCTCCCATTCTTGCTGCCTCCATTAGCACCCATGCTGCGAAGTGATCACTGTAGGTGAGGAGATTAAAATCTTGCTTGCTAGGTTTCAAGTGCACCCTCACACTTCTGAAATATTTTTAATTAAAGCCTCTGAAAACTGTATTTACTCTTAAAATTCAACACTTAGCAGCTGTAGTGAGGCGCAGGCCTCTTCCAAAGAGAACAGCTGAAGTACCTGAGACCAGACAGAGCTTTGAAGAGATTACATATGCCCTAAGAGGTCAACAGCTAATTTGCTTCTGATAGAGCTTTCTGAAGCAGTACAATCCACTTAGCTGCATTTATTTTAACAGCTCTAATGTGGCTAAATCTCCTATACTGCTGTACGGATAATGAAACGATGGTTGCAATAGCCGATGTCCTTGTTATGGCACGTTCAGCGATGAAGACATTCACTTCAGGCATAAAGCGTGGTGTGGATCAGTTCTTGTATCAAGATGATTAGCCCCTGAAAGCTGTAAAAGAATGACTCAAAGATGTACCAGCAGATCGTGTTAGATTCTGCTAGAGGTTTCTGTATTTAAGCTACCAGCACAAGGATGATACTACCTACACCCTTTACATGAACAGGTAAAATTTCTGTGATTTGCAGTGGACCCAGAGAAACTTTCTCTCTTTTCTAAATTGAGATAAATTGTGTAGGTACAGAATAGTTTATAGGAATCCTATGTGCTGGTATCAAGGCTGTAAACTAGCTGTTAATTGGCACTATATTGACATCCTTGCTGCAGAGAAATCCTGGAGCTCATCTAAAAGAGACAGTCACCTCCACGCTGCACTTCAGTATTACCTTGTCTGGAGATCAGTGCTCACATTCCAGAGTCAGTGCACTCACAGCGAGGAGGGGAAGCTAAGGGGGCTGGTGGGAACAGTGTCAGACATCAGCACCCCTCTACCTCCTCCACTCCTTTATGCGTGGGGCAAAGGGTTTTAGAGGCATGACAATGTGATTTCTGGTGCTTCACGACGTGGTGTCCTTGTGGAGTGTTTTTCAGTGTATTGTGGAGAAATGCGTCTGTCGCCTCTGTGTGCAAATGGCCTGAGCCATATGACCTGATAGGTAAATCAGTTCCAGCATGGCATGTGCTGGACTGCTGCCTGGTAGTTCTATGACAGCACAGAAACTATGTGTAAAATTGGAATAAAGAGACAGCTGGCACTGTTTTTCGCGTCTGAGGGAAATCTTTATTGTTGACCAGCATGTATTGCATCTGTCATTTTATTTTTTGACTCTAAAGGATAAAAGAGTGCTGCAATGTGAATGTAGCCACTCTAGTGTTTTATTTATAACAAACCAAAGAACTTTGTGTCATTTCAGTGTATTGAATACACAAAATTATCTGTTTACAAAAATTCATTTCCACTTTTTCCTTGCTATAGTGGTCTATGTTTTCTTGTCTTTATAATACATACCAGATTCACTTATAAATCTGATATTTTTTAAATTGCTGTAGTTTTAGGGGAAGAAAAAAGGTTTCTGCTAGCTTTCTCAAAATATGTTACTCACAAATTGAAAAAAAACCCCATGAAACAGTCCTCTGAATGATCATCTTGGTCATCTCATTCATGTCAGGAAAGGAAGAATTTCCTAATGTAAAATGTACACTATTAGATGTTGCTGTCAGTGACAGAACTAAACCACAATATATACTTTCTATTTGCAGCATTCAGAGCAGCTTCTTTTGACAGTTGGTACCTCATAATCATTCAGATTCATACACTTTCTGGCATATCATTAAAAATCTATCATTGTTAGTAATCTGTCACCAAAAAAAATAATGGATAAGTTTTGCTGATCCTGCATTTCTCCTGCAGAGAAAGATCATGTAACAGAACAACAACCCGAAGAAAAACCTGTGTTGCGGAGCATAATTATTAATTCCAAACAGACTATTGGAACAAAATTGCCAGTTAGAAATGAAGCTGGTAAATTGTGTAGTCTGAATTCTGAATTCTTCTTGTTTTGAAGTGTCAGAACTGCATCATAGAGGAAATTCTTTTTATCTGTTTGAATAAGATGTTTGTTCTTGGTTCTCTCATTTGAACCAAAGGTATTCTAAATACTAACTGTGGTCTGTGATTTGTTGTGATGAAATTTCTTTGGAACACATCATTTAAAATCTATGATTTGGGATGTTATTCTGCAGGTTTCTTTTGTTTCGTGGGAGAACAAATGACTGATTTTGTAATAATTTATTGCGTTTTCTGATATATAGCCCCTGAATACATTTTCTGCCCTAAATCTATCCAGTATGAAAGCAAAAGAAAAGTTCAACATGAAAACTCATGTGTATAAGCTGCTAAAGATACAAAAGGAATAAATGGGGTATTACACTGTAAATCAGCAGCAGGTATGCATCTATCAAAAATTTATAGAAAGGACCTGCTTTATACAGCAGGTAATGCCAAGAATACAAATCATCTCCTTGAAAAAAGGTCTCAGGGCTTTCCCAGAGAAAAGATGATGATTAGTGACTGTGTTTTCCTTAGTGTATTCAATCTGTTGTAGTTGATTAATAGTAAATACTATACTAGAAATCAGAAATTTGTTTGTATCTGTTTTAACAGCATTTATTCTGGGCTTTTCACTTGCTCTGCTTTAGAGACTAAATAGTGTCTCTTTAAATACCAAAACAAAAACCAAGGGGCAAGGATAGAGCAACAAATTATAGGTAATATCATAAAGACTGTTGTTTCTCTGAAGGGATGAAAGGTATCTCCTCTGAAACTGACACTGCAGAGCTTCCAGGAATTAAAATGGGCAATCTGCTGGACTTAGTTTCATTTGTGGCAGAGCAATGGGATATAAAGTATTTAGAAACCTAATGCAACTTGTGCTGGCCTTTAGACAGACTTATGGCAAATAACTCAGCTGATCTTTTCCCTCAGAGATCTCAGGATAAAAAATGTCTCATTTTGCATTCCAAAATGACCCTTATGGAAGGCCAAATATTCGTCAGATTCAACAAGAATCCCCCCTCACAGTTCCTTACTGTGACTATCACTTAGAAACCCATTAAAAGAGGGTTGGCCATTCCTCTTTGGTCAGGCATCAAACTGACAAAATTAGACAATTCATGCTCGAGCCTCTGGGAACAGGCAAACTGAGATTTTTGAATATCAGAAAAATGTGAAGAGACTTTGTTGCAGAAAAGTGGTGGGGAAATCCTAAGTCTGTGGGGAAACCAAAAGAATTGATAGGATCACTGAGTGTGGTTCTTTCTCTGTCTGTGTGCTGGTGTTCTCAGTATGTTGCTGTCAAGGGTCAGCACAGCCAGCTCACACTGCCACAGCAGGGGTGCAGGTATGACCTGTACTGACTGTACCCAACTCTGAGACATGCTATACTTGGGGCTTCTATTTTAGTACCTGTAAGACCTAAACATACAAAGGTATGGACAAGGCACCAAGGGTCTCAGGGTGGATTTGGCTGCCCAAATTTTGGAATTATGATTATGCTGAATTGTATCCACATAATAATCTCGTTTGATTGTCACTTTTGACTTTTAAAAGTGAATGAAAGCTGCCACAAAAGGGAAGTGAAATGTCTTTAATGTGTTTTAGTTTATGGATTTATCTTAAAAATATAACAACCCAAATTGGCGTATTTAATCTGCATATAAGTGGCTATCAGTTAAAAGAGACACAAAGAAAGAACACCAATATTTCGCACTGTAATCAAAAACATGGTTTAACTGTGCACATTAGCTGGATGTTACAATATCTATATTTCCTTTTACTCCTACATCTGCTATTTCTTTTCCTGAAAAATATAAGAAATGGAAAGCTAGTTATTCCTCAATAAAACTTCTCTGTCTCTTTAAGAGATAATTTAGGATAGATGATCTGCTCCAATGCTCCAAATTGAAATTAGTGAAGGAAATAAATAGGAGAGAAATGTAGAGCTGGGGAAAGGAGGAAAATACAGTAGACAATTTAAGAGCATGAGACATGCTAATAAAATTGGGCGAGAATGGTCAGAAGAGGAAAGGAGAAATGAGAGTATTGAAGAAGTTGAAAAGAGCAATTTAGAACAATTTGACGCATAAAAATACTAGACAAGTGAGAAAAATAGTAAGGAAGCAAGAGAATCATAAAAGCATTATGCCCCAAAGGGGAGATTTTAAAAGAAAAGGTGTGCAATTAACCAGAGTAATAGACGTTGAACTATTAGCAGTTTGCTCAGTTTCTTGACATCATCTTTGTCATCGTGGTTATTTCATCACAGGATAAAGAGTTTGTAAGAAAGTCTCTGGCCAAAATTGTGCTGGTTTTGACACATGTTAAGCTATCAAAACTTATAAAAAATCTGATGAAATATTGTTTGGAATTGGGGTAGGAAAGAGGGAAAGAGACTGTACTGCCCATAGCCAAATGGTGAGAACATGCCCTGCTAGCATGTCAAGACCTGACCTGCAGACTGAGAATTTAAAATTAAATGCCACAAACTGAGTGTGTTTCTTAACTGCTGAGCTGCTGGTTTTGGGGTTTTTTTTGGTTGTTTTGTTTTGTTTTGTTTTTTCCTGGGAACAACCTTTTTGTTTGGTTTTGTTTTGTGTCATTTTGACTTTTGCACAGAACATCTGAAAATTTGGATTCCACACCAAATTCCCAGATCTGTGTTAACTTCTTTCTGTTTTGGATGGATGTATTTGTGTTTTCTTATGTGAGAAAGAATGAGTACTCCCATTATTTCATCAGTTGTTCATAGACTGTCATCAGGATATGTTTATAAGTGTATACTCTTCACCACAAGTTAACTCTAGAGGTGTTTTGTTTATGTGGTCTGTTTGAAAGCCACGAGGTACCTCACAAACTGGGCTGGTGTGAAGCACCTTTGGCACTGGTAGCTGCATGTGGAAAACTGTGTTTTCTTTCTCCTATAAAGATAGCCTCCTGTTTTCAAGTACACTGTATTTAAATGTAATTTGTTATGTTAGATCTGTTTGAGTTTTTGCCTCCCCTTAGACATTGAACTCCATTTCTTATTATCACTCTCTTTTTCCAGTCCAAAGTGTGTGTTTCTGTTGTCTGGATTTTTTTTTCCGACAGCTCATTTATTTTTCTGTAGCCAACACACTTTCTGTAGGCCTTCATTTTGAATTTAACAAGCACTCTAGATTAATTCACTGCATTCCAAAGGTGCCTGCAGGACAGGAGACTGTGGAAACGAATGCTCCTCATTGTCCCTTTTGTGTGTTGGCCAACCACTGTCTTTGGTCACAAACTTTTTGTCTCGGCCTTTTTAGTTGTTTGAAAGGGCAAGTTATGTGTGTTTGCGTCTATGTCTTTATAGGTGGATACACACAATGTAAGCACATAAATATGCATACACATAATTTGTGAATTTAAATCTCTTCCCCCGTAATTCTCAGTTAATTTTCTGCTCAGTTAGTAGTTTGCAGTATTAACTTTTCTGGAGAGTAAATTGAATGCTCTGAACTTGTTTTGCTCTCACTGGAGTTACTAGAAGGGACACATACAAATTTGGCTGGTCATCAAAACATTACCAAAACCCTTCTAATTACTGTCATCGTGTCACCACCTTTGAGGCAGTACCTTGAAGCAGAGTGGGTGTGCCGTGCTTTGTTTTAGCTTAAATGCTATTCATAGGCAAAACACAGACAGAAGTGAGCATGTAAGAACTCCCAATACCGTACAAATACCTGGGAGTGCATGAAGCTTCCCAGTGTCAGACCCATTGTTCCCCAAGCACAACCATTTGTTTAAAATTGGAATAATAAGTATTTTTTGGCAGTCTTCCATCTGAGGAACATATGTAAGAAGCAAGTGTCAAGCCAAGTGCAAGAGTTACTTGAAGCTTCAAATTAGTCTTGAATATGCAGTTACAGAAGGTTGTTTTGAAACATCCTTTGTTCCAATAAAATCTTTCAGTTTCAATAGCTAAAGAGCTGGTGGTCAGGGTTTTGCATACTCTGGCATTGTTTTTCTGTACATTCAAAAGTATTTTGCATTCAACAACTGGAATGATGAGGTGCTACTTTGACATTGTATTGATGAAAAATTGCTTTTTTTGGGGTTAAAAACCACAACTGGGTTGTCCTAAATAATAAATAAAATGTGTTTTACTGTGTTTTTCTGGCTCAACACAGAGCTTCTGTTGGCTGTGTGTGGGAGGCTGTCAGGTGGAAAAACCCTACCAACCTTTGCCCTTTTGAACCAGGTTGCAGAGGTCTTGCATCAAATCCTAGTGCTCTTGAGTTGCATGGTTGAGTAACTAGGTGACATTGTTGCATGATGAAGTAGAGCTACACCAGCAGAGTAATATCCAGCTTCAGGGAAATGGTCAGGAATTGGATGTACAGTTTTAAGGAAGTGGATTGCTTCTTATTGTCGTGCAGGAGGAGTACTGGCTTACCCTGCTCTAATCACTGGTATAATTATAATTTCTCTTATTACTTCTTAGATTCTCCAACTTATTTTTTTCACTGTTTTAGTATCTCACAGAAGGAAATGGTTTTTTAAACATTAATCCTATTAAAATTGAGGTAGGGGCAGGAAGACCATTGAGAAACATAAAGGACTGATATACACAAAAGAAAAAGGGAAGTGTATCAGAGGTCCTGAACCATTTCAAGTCTTACCATGCTTAAATAAGGCCAGTTGCATTGTAGTTTATAAAGACTCTCACTGAAACTAATAATTAGAGGTTACACAAGGGCAGGTTACATTTCAGAAACAGGTAAGACATCTGACCCAGCATGCCTACTTACTGAAATGGAAGGGCCTTAGGCTCTCCTGAAATCATTGCTGAGCTACTCCCCAGATTTTGATTAAAGGCCTATCCTTCACCTCTCTCTCTGCAGGTCTCTCTTTTAAGAAAAGGAATATTTTCTCACTCTTCAAACTTCTGATTTTCCAAAGGTTCCCAAGCTTCTCACATTATTTAAAATGTTTTTAAAACTGGCAAAAAAATCACTTCTCTGACTCAGGGAAAGAAATCCATTCCGTGTTTGACCTCTACTCGTTGTTGTGCCTATTAGTATTCTAGGTTTCACACCATGTTCTCTCAGTCACAGCGTTTACCCTGTCTCAGCTGATCAAATTTAGATGCATGTTTTTCCTTTACTCTTTTTGACAGCTGTTGTAGAGGCTTTACAACTGGGGGCATTGAACTCACCTGCCACCATGTTGCTTTGCTTTATTATTTTAAATTTGTTTTAAATCAAATATCAGCATAGTTGATGGGTCTGAAATCTGAGAGTGCAGTGTACAAATTTGAATTTAGCATCACAATCCCACGTTGTTGAGGGGTTAACTAAATGGCCCCACTGCCCAAGGTGATTTGGCACTTCACCTGCAGAGAAAAATCCTGATTTAACTTCTACTGATTGAAGTAGATAAAAATTTCTTTTTGACTATTTTTTGATCTTTTTATTCTTTCAATCTCTTTTTGGATAACTGGTGACCTATTGGACCAGTTGCTTTGCCCGCTCTCACCACCTTTTCTTTTCCACATGCGTGAAACTCTGAATTCCTTTAGCATGGGGAGGAGAGGGAGAAAGTAGCAGTATTATCTGGAGATAATACTTTTGGGTGCAGGTTGCACCACTCCTCTCCAAAGGAAGAGCTCCTAGAACTCTTCCAGAGGTTTCTATGTGCCTTAGAGCTCAGACTTGCATTGCTACCCAGAACATGTATCTATGTTTATTTCTGTGGCATGTTTGTTTTTCTGAACACCACCCGCACCATCCCCCCATGACAATTCTATATTGACCTGATTTGCTTAACTTAAATGAAAAGGAATTATACCATTAAATTTAATGAGTTCTGTGTTAAAATTAGGTTTACTGTAGTTACCTTCATTATTCCTACACAATTATATTTCAATTTTCCATTCTTCTTCTGCCTTTTCCTTCCTTCACAAAACTGCAAGTATCTAATTATTTTCTTTTGTTTAAGTCAGTGAGAATTTTGCTAGGTTTGTGACCCAGGAAATAACAGATATGAATTTATACAGCTCCCCTTTCCAGAGGTGCCATCCAGGGCTTTATAACTGCCACCATGGAGGCAGGCTGAGGTTGTGCCGGCCCTTCTGTGACAGTTTAGTGTTTCTCTGTGCATATTTAAGTTGACTCCTTTTCTGGGAAATCTCTTATTTCTCTGCCATCTGATCATCCCAATATGAAATGAGTCTTATGTAGTTTGGTTGATAGGCATGGAAATATGCATCTGAATAATCTCTCTGCTTTGTAATATGAATAGTAATTTTATAGGAAAAATATATGGGTAACAATAAGGACTGGGAACGTGGAGTGCTTAAATGAAAATTGATGCAGAATGTCTGTATTTGCATAGGAGGTACTTTGCTTCTTGCTGTATTCTCTGGAATAATTCTCTGGATTTATTCTAGTTTGAATTGAGACCTTGTATTTTTTTAACCACTATTTGATGGGTTTATTTAAAAATACAGCTGTGGATTTTAGAGTAATTCTACCAATTTTGTCAAAACACATTAATGTTTGATACATTACTATGACCTTGTACTAAAATCTTCTCTTTCATGATTTTCATATTGTATTTCACACTGAAGCAGATTCTGCAGCCTGTGAAAGGTGATATTTTCCTAGTAGATATGTTCACAGAAGTGACCATCTCTAGATGAGCTTCTCATTTCTCCCTCCCAGGATAAACTGAGTCTTGTTCTTATTTTATGCTTATAGTATTCTAGAATATTAACTCATCTTAAATCTACATTAACTCAAAAAAAAAAAAAAAAGGTGAGAAAACTGGGAAAATTTTACCACAAGTTTGCTGAATGTTGTGATTTAACTTTCAGGATAAAATTGCTTTCAGATATCAAGTCTGATCCACTTAGCATACTATTAATATTTGGAACACACTGCCATAAGCAATAACAGAGCTAAATATTTTTCAAGATCATAACCAAATAATTGTGGACTCTTTATAAGAAACCAAACTTTGGATCCTTATTATAAAAATAAGTGCTGATAGTCTGGTCAATGAAGGAATAATCATATGCCATGGTTATCCTTGCACTCTGTCCATTCTCTGCTAAGAATGTTTGCTCCAGTAGAATCAGGAATTTTGTAATTTGGCTGAAATTTCTAACTACATGTCAAGGCTACAGCCATGCAGAAATCCCAATACACCAACTGAATGTACATAGGGAGGTTTCACCATTCTCTTTTAATGAACTTGTAATTCTGCTTTGTGTGATGCATTTGTGCTTCTGCTTTGTGTCAGATCTGCTTCATGTGCAAAAGTTTCTATGTGTCTTAGAGAACTCAGACCTGCCATGCTATGCAGAGCATGCATCCATGTTTAATTCTGTGACATAAAAGAGAAATACCATGATAATTCTATATTGACCCGAGCTGCTTAACTTTGAGGGAAATGGAAATTCATCTTATAAAATAAAGATATGCTGAACACTGAATACAGTCTTCCAATGGTTGAAGTGTTATCTAAAATGCTGAGTTCTTTTGCTATTTTGTTATTGCTCTTCTTTGAAACAGATACCTTGTTCCAGAATGCTGTATATTGCAGTGACTGATTGAACTAAGTTACTGCAAGTGAGTATATAATTATTCACACCCCTACTAAGAGTCTAAGAGTGGGATGAGTCTTTGACAGCCTGGTTTTTTTTAACAACGTAACAATACCTAATTATTTCTCAAGCAATCTACTTTTAGTCTAAATTTAGGAATTGTTTCACAAGCCAGCTGTTCTCAGTAAAATCGAGAACTAGAGCTGATTTAGTGGCTTAGTGAACAAGAGTAAAGATTTCCCAAATGCTAAATTTTGTAGTGTTTGAAAATCAAATTTAATTCCCAAGGAGTTCAGCCTTGCTCAGAAATAAGAATAGTAAGACATCTGTAGAGCAGAATGGCAAACTCAAAATCTAAGGTAAAATCATTTATCAAGGAAGGACAATCAGGGTTAATTTTTGGAAATTTGTCTCTAGAAGTGCTTAGATTGCAAAGAAACAGTATTTTTACTTATTATTGTGGAAATAATAGTCAGTCACTGAAGACGATTATTCTTTAAAGATAATAGAGTCCTTGTCATTTAAATGATCCAGGACAGTGATGAAATTAGTGTTTATGCCTACATGGCTTTCTGTTGTTTACTTTTTCTGGCAACAATGGAATATGAACATATGTGGTGTATAGTACATACACAATTGAGTTAGTTTCTTTGTAAAATACTCTATACAACATTTAATATGTTAAATGGATATATAAACAGTGATGGTTTTATTCTCCAGAGACCCTGTAGCATGCAGGGCTTTAATAGAAAATCCTAATCAGGAGTTTTTCACTTGGTTTGCTTCTATCAGTTAACTATCAAGTCAGATTTGTGCAAGGGAGGAGCCCCAGCTGCTCAGAACGTATTGTACACCAGTTCCAACTCCTTGTGACAGTTTTGTGACTAATAGGGCAGAAGACCATGATCAGGTTCTCAAACCACAGGTGCGCTGCTTGTAGCAGAAACTGGAATGGTGAGACTGCTGCAGCGATAGTCTTGTGTAATGAGCTTGCAAATGTCTGTACTTGAGCTAAGAGGGTTGTTTTGTTTTTAAAAAACCCTTTGCACTCCCTGAGTAAGGAACATAGGATTGGTGGAACAGACTTCACTCAATATTCTGAAGAAAGGGAAAATTGACATCTGTGGAAGGCTAGGGAAGAGTCTTACCCCTCCACAGATGTATGTAACAAAGAGAGGGAGGCAGAGTACCACAATGTCTTTCCTAAATATGCACTGTTGTGAGGTGCGTTTGTTTTACTTATGTATTTATTTTTAAATAGACCAGTTCTACAGAAGTCTAAACATCTAGGTAGGCTGTCCTGATGGCTGGTATTTTCAAACTTGGATTTATTTACTAAGCAGAGAAATTGAAATGAAAACAAAAGTATTTGTAGGCTTATTTTCAAAGGACTTGTACTTAAAAATAAGGAACCTATCTTTAACACCTTAGCAAAGGTAAAGAATGGAAAGAATACATGCTTGAGTTTTCCTCCTCTTCTAAATCTGCTTCCTAGTCCTATTTCCCTTTCAATCATAAAACCCATATAAAATAAATCATATCACATCGTTTAACCAACTGCTCAGCATCTGGTACCTTACAGTGATTTTCTTTTGCTCACTGACAATAGCATTGCAACAAGGAAAAGCTCTGTCCTCGCAAATCATTTTTAATCCTGCAGTGTTAATAAAGAGATATTGAGATAATTGTAATCTATACAGCTGAAGTACCTGATATATTGATTTCAACCCTCTTGTCAATGTTACTTACCACTACAATTGATATTAGAGATGTGGACTGTACAGACAAGGGCATGAAGGATACAGATGTATATTGGGAAGAATTTGGGATGGTAACTGCAGATAATCTTCTGGAAAACAAAGAATCATCAGGAGTGGGCGTGCAGGCGGTCATGATCCAATTCTTGTGTATTCATGATATATCCTATAATAATAGCATACAATGCTGTAAGATAGTCTAATCCCTTTTTGGGCCATATAGAGTCATGCTGCTTTGTTTTGGGAGTGTGGATCTGGCCTTAAACATGGTTGGCCTGCTCTACCACATTCCTCCAAAGCAGTAGTTAACTGTGTGTTCTCCTAGGTTTGTTTGTGGTTTGTGGTTTTTTTTTTTTTTTACTTAGTTTGTTGGTTGTTTCTAACCATATGCAGCCAGTCTGGAGTTACTGATTAAATTTTTGAAATAAGAGAATTTACTTTAATTTCCTTTTAAAGTCATGCCACTAAATGAAAGCTGTCTACTAGATCAATACTGCATTTCAAACACAAGTTTAAAATTGTCCTGCACAGGTTTTATCTCTGAGTTTTAGATGATTGCGCAGGGGGTGTCTGCAGTTGAACTGACCATCTGATTTCCCTTAACATCCATGTGACATATCAATAGGCCTACGCTCAGATGGAGGCTCAGGGCAGGCACTGGTGCTCAGCAGGGCACAGCTATGAGCTCCATCTTAGCAGCAGCCTGAGCACCTCCTTGTATCCTGCACATCCATCTGAGGAGGAGGGGCAGCAGTGCCCTTGTCTGGCAGCACTGCCAGATGCCTGTAGAAAGGCAGAGAGAGTTCCCTGGTGTTGCCCTTGTACTGCAAGGACACTGTGCACTGGTCTGTAGACAGCCTATATCTTAACTTAGTGTCCAGGTAGAGTCTCTTTAGACAAAATGCTGGGTGCTGACCATTAAATATACAGTATAAATATTAATTTTGAGTCTAGCCTGTAAAATTCCACTTCCTGTGTCTTGTCTGCCTAAACATGAGATCTGTCAGTGAAATTCAGGAGATCAAAAATTACGCTCTCTGATCACAGCACCGAAAGGTCACTGACTTCATCACCCTTCCAACATCAGCTTTTATTTTGGCAGTTCTGAAGGATCTATTGTTCATTATTATATTTTTACTCTGCTGAACAGAATCCTTATGTTGTAGCACCAAATAGTCTGCAAGCTGTCTATCACCAAGTCGCCATGACATAATGAAGATCTGTTTTATTTTCTTTCCTGCTTCAATTTGTAGAATAAGTAAATTTCTGTCTGTGGAGCATAAAATACTGAAAAAGAAACCTTCCTTAACTGCTGTTGGAATACTGTGGATTGTGTTTCCATAATTCACCTACTTAATTTTGGCTGGGAAAAATGGCAAATTTTTTCTTTTTAATATTCATTCTTTCTATGATATGTTTCTAGAATTTTATAATGATGTCTTGGAAAAACAGAATAAATACAATTGTGGGCCTGGCTTTTCTTTTTTGTTTCGTTGTTTTGTTGTTGTTGTTGGTTTTTTTCTTCTTTTTTTTTTTTTTGGTTGAGTTTTTTCTCTCTTTTATTGCTACCTGAAGTTTATAAGCTTGTGAAGAGGGATTTTCTCTCCCCCCTGATTTCCTAGTCTCTGCAGTGCAAGAATTCAAGCTCCTTCCTCTCCTCTCCTGCTTTAAAAGATTTTGTTACTATGGTGAGAGCACCATATAACATTTAGAGCTTCAGACTAAAAATAGCTATTTTCATAATTCATTTTAAGTATTGCACCAATAATTTACTAGGGTAATTCAGATTACAGGGCTTCCAATCTATTTGCCCTAAATATATGCACATATACATGTGTACCAAACATCCCAGGAGCTCAGGAAGGCAAATGAGCCCTGGCTTTAAATCAGGATCCACTTCTCCTGAATCCAGAACTAGTCAGGTCTTAAACAGAATCTTCCCACATTCCAGAAATGATATGGTAAATATAAGGGAGAGGAGAGATGTTTCTCAGCTTTCACAATTTATTAATTCTAGTCACTTTTTCTTTCTTTTCATAATGGGTATATACACATAGCCAGCTTAATTTACTGGATTAGGATTATATTTAAAGCAAAAGCTCAAAGTGGAAAATAGTGTTATTAAATATTGAAAAACCCCAGTAAATTTTAAAATTGGTACTCTATCAGAAGACAGTGCTGAATTGTAAATCACTACAGTCTGAGAACAATCTTTTATTGAAGGTGTCAGTCATGCAGCTCCAAATAAAACTGGGAATAGACATTTCATTTTTCTGGGTTGTAGACTTCAGTTATATTAGAAGGTCAGTTATATTACTCCTGATTCATTGTGCTGGGATTGTTTTCTGGTATGTATTTATGAACACTTGCAGTAGTATACATTGAATATTTGGATGGATAATCCCTTAAGGTAAAACTATATTCATAAATAAACTAGCAAATAAGCTTTTCAGTTAATGGCCACTAAAGATCTTACTGCATTAAATGTAATAGCTGAATAATTCACCCTTTCTCCTGGTATGGATAATCAGTGTACTGTGAGCTCAGAAACGTTCTTTCCAGCAGAATGGTCAAGAGTAGGCTCAGGAGGGCTCAACTGATGTATTTGCACCTTTTGTCAAGTACATTGAGAGTATCTGAAGGATCTGCGTCTTGGATGGTTGTTGCCCTGATTTTTTTCAGCCTTCTCTTCTGTTTCACAGTTTCATGGTTTGGGTTTTTTCTCACGCTCTGGTCTGTAAACACTGGCCAATGTTTTCATAACTTCAAGGTAGTTTTTGTTTCTGTTCTTAGAGATATGGACAGCTGATGGACAGTTGTTGTGACAAATGGAATGGGAAGAGGTGTCAACCTTCTCCCCAATCCCTGGCCTTTGTAAAAATACTATATAATGGAGTCAGATCTTTTAAAATAAAGCCAGTTCTCAATTCATGCCTTCTGATCAAAGTGTGAGTGTGTGTTTGTGTATGCGTGACGAACAGCCTCAGATGGTGTATAATATCACTTGGGAACAGCTGAAGGAATAATTCATGATTGTGTTACTGCTTTTTGTGCAAAGGCTTTCTGAGAAATTATCCTGTCAAAAGTCTGCAGCTGCCTGGCAGTGAATCAGACCTTCAGTTTCTGGACAACACTGGTGCAAAAGGCCCAGCAGGGCATAGTTTTGTGTCAGTGCTGGGTGAGATGGGAGCATCCCCACCTCAGAGAGATGCTGAGGGCATGAGAGTTACCTGTGAGATGGTGGTGAGGGAGAGATGTACAAGCTGGGAGCCCTGGCTGATGGGATGAGGCATGGGAAGGGGCTGATAGCAGGCTGCGCACCTGGACAAACCAGCTGGGAAAATCTAGTTCTGTTTTACTGGACTGGGATTTTTAGGTGGGTATTCTATTGAATAACTTGACTATTGAATAAGCTCCACTTATCAGCCAAAAATTGGGGTGCACACAATTAGCAGCTGTATTTGAGAAGCTGCCTTCATGACCTCTTTCTCATCACACATGAGCAAGAAGAATAGGACAGAACCTGAGTTTAGAAAGTGTCACTTAGTCACCCCAGCCATCAGGCTGTCCCTTGTCTGCTTTCCTTCCTCAGGCACAGCACACCTCCTGCCATCAGTGTCAGGTGAGTTAAACATCCCACGCACATCTCAGCTTCCAGGGCTCTCTGGTCTTGGTTCATATTCAGGCAAAAAGGACTTGAATGAAGGTCAAATGCTCTGTGACCTTAAACTTAAATAGATCTGATGGAAAGGTGACACTGGAAAAGACCTGCTGCTCATCCTCCCCTGAGACTGATGACCTGCTATCTATTGACCCAGAGATCTTGCTGATTGTTTTTTGCAGGCTGAACAAGCTCAATGCATAATCAAAGAAGGGACAGCTTTCTTTTTTTTTTTTTTTTTCCCCTCAGCAAGGTTGATTGCTTAAATAATTTACTTTGAATATTCAGGGTCCCTTAATTTAATGGAAGTGGCAGGAGGGCATATCTGATCAGAGCAGCAAAAGGAGTTCTGTCAGAACTTGTGCCTTGGCTCTGACCAGGGTGCTCCACAGCCTTCCCGTGTGTGCCCTGTTGTAGGTGCATTTGACAAATGCTGAGAAAATAAATAGTTATGATAAAGATGAATTTTAGGAATTTCCTCATTAATCAGGAAAACTTATGACAAAGCTGTGATGAACAATTGTGGTGCTAAAAGAAAAAAATTGCTTCTATTCAGCATGTTCCAATACTCTTTTTTGTGACCAATCTTGTTTGCAGAATTCCAATTTAGATGAAGCTTAGGTGGACTGTTAGTCATTGTTCATTGGATTTGATGTATGTTTTGAGATATATCTGAAATATGAAACAGTATTTTCTACTTTAGCTTGCTCATGGCAACTTCTGAAGCATAACTTTTCTGGTTTGCCTGTATTTAAACCCGGTATATGTCAATGACAGGTGGGCCAATGAAAGCCACTCAGAATAACAAAGCCCAGAAACAAGCACAGATTGTATTTTTGGACAGTAGGCACAGTAGTGCTGTTCAGTGAGATAACCCAAGGAAAAAAAGAAGTAAGAATGACCTGCTTTTTAAAGTACAGAATTTTTCTGTTCTTTTTGTCATGACTTATTCTACACCTGTGATTCTTGATAGTGTAGAAAGATGAAATAGCTTAAGTTTGCTAAAAACTCCCTAATTTTGATGAAGCTTTTACAAAAAAACCCCCATTAATCTTCTTGGCCTTAGAGAGCATAGCAAAACTCTAGTTCTGCTAATATTTTTATGGCAGTGTAGTGGTTTCACGTTCACCAAATTCTATTTGCTAAATTTAGTGTAGTGGTCTAAATATTTTTTTCCACTGTGGAATAGAATTAGGAGAAAAAGAAGGCAAAACAGGCTTCACAGGTCTTGTGAATGTGAATCTCAGTGAGCTAAGAAAAAATTTGTAGCTGTTTTGCAAGACCTGAGCTCTTATCACTACTATTTATTGTAAATGTAATGTAAATTATTTGTAAATGTCGTACTGCAGTATTCCCATTTCATTCTTGTCCTAGCTCATTGCTTTTTTTCATGACTGTGTAGTACTTACTGATAATACAAATACACCTAAAGTTGTAGTTTAAATTACTTTTTCCCTTTTCTGTGATATGTGAACCTGGAATCAAACCCAGGATGTTCTAACTCATTATTCTGTGGCGTTCAAAAACTACTTGGTAAGTGTTCTAGTGCAAGTGGTCTTATGCTTTCAAACCCACCAAGGATAATGATTGAATCAAGAATAGCAACAGAAATAGGAACATGCTAGCAAGGCGTATCTAAACAACACTTTGTGTAAATGTGTTTCTCCATATCAGATGCTGTCAGTATTTTTATGTTTGTAGGCATGCATCTAAGATTATGTAATTATACTAGAATGGTAAAAGTTCCAGACTTTGTTCCTAATTTAACTGAAGCAAACGCAAATCTTACAAAGGGCTGTAACTCTTTAGGCCCATCAGTTTTGGGTAGTTAGAAACTGCTAAATTTGATCTCTCATAAAAAGCTACCTTTATTCTCCAAACTCATTGATCTCAAAGTATATAAGAAAAGTTAGCCTTTGCCAACTGTAATGGGTTAAAATTCGAAACCAGGCAGAGACACCAAATAATGTAGTGGTTATCACGTTCGCCAAATTTGTTTTGTGAAACGTAGTGTCGGGATCTGACTTTCATTTTAGTGGAATAGGATTAAAAGAAAGGCAAAAAAGGCTCAACTTAAAAATAAAAACAGTTAGATTTATTAACATACACTAAAGGGTAAACAAAAAAAACCAACACGAAACCTTTTTAAAGACACCCCCCTCCTCCCTAGCAACAATCTACTTTTCCATGAAACAATGCAAAGAGACAAAACATCAGAACTCTTAAGTCAGTAGCACTTAATAAAATAGTCTTTCATTCAGTCTTTTGAGAGAGACAAGTCCCTCCTGATTCTTCTGGTAACTTTCCACAAGAGACACAGTCTATTTGTGGCTTCCAGTTCCCACAAACACAGCCCGCCTGACACTGCATCCGTGAGGTTCCCAAATGTAGCCTTTCATATGGCCGCATAAGGGCTGTGGACTTAAACATGGGGTTTCACCTTTTAAAGATG